>PVJD01019859.1:0-10753 GCA_004026545.1 Mormoops blainvillei
CCTTCCTTCCTTCCTTCCTTCCTTTCTCTTTTTTTTTTTGTCTGATCACTGTGGCCAGAACTTCCAATACTATGTTGAACAGAAGTGATGAAAGCGGAGACCCTTGTCTTGTTTCTGATCTTAGCGGGGAAGCTTTTAGTTTTTTCCCATTGAGTATGATGTTGGCTGTAGGTTTCTCATATATGGCCTTTATTATGTTGAAGTATGCTGCGTCTACTCCCACTTTGCTGAGTGTTTTTATCATAAATGGCTGCTGTACCTTATCAAGTGCTTTCTCCACATCTATTGATATGAACATGTGATTTTTGTCTTTCCTTTTGTTTATGTGATGTATTACTTTATTGAGTTATAAATACTGTACCAACCTTGCATCCTTGGGATGCATCCAACTTGATCATGGTGGATTCTCTTTTTTTAAAGTATATTTTATTGATTATGCTATTACAGTTGTCCCATTTTTTTCTCCCCTTTACTCTTCTCTGCCCTGCACCCCCCTCCCTTCAGCAATCTCCCTGCCTAGTTCATATCCATGGGTCATACATATAAGTTCTTTGGATTCTCCATTTCCTATATTATTCTTAACTTGCCCCTGTTTATTTTGTGCCTACCAATTATGCTTCTCATTCCCCGTATATTTTTCCCCATCCTCCCTCCTCCCCCTCTCCAGTGATAACTCTCCAGGTGATCTCCATTTCTGTGATTCTGTTCCTGTTCTAGTTGTTTGCTTAGTTTGTTGCTGTCTGTGTTTTTTTTTTTTTTAGGTTCAGTTGTTGATAGTTGTCAGTTTGTTGTCATTTTACTGTCATAGTTTTGATCTTCTTCCTTTTCTTAGATAAGTCCCTTTAACATTTCATTTAATAAGGGTTTGGTGGTGATGAACTCCTTTAACTTGACCTTGGCTGGGAAGCTCTTTATCTGCCCTTCTATTCTAAATGAAAGCTTTGCTGGATAGAGTAATCTTGCATGTAGGTCCTTATTTTTCATGATTTTAAATACTTTCCAGCCCCTTCTTGCCTGTAAGATTTCTTTTGAGAAATCAGCTGATAGTCTTACAGGAAGTCCTTTGTAGGTAACTGTCTCCTTTTCTCTGGCTGCTTTTAAGATTCTTTCCTTATCTTTAATCATGGGTAATTTAATTATGATGTGTCTTGTTGTGTTACTCTTTGGATCCAACTTTTTTGGGACTCTATGAACTTCCTGTACTTCCTGGAAGACTATTTACTTTGTTAGATTGGGGAAGTTCTCCAGTTTTTCAAATACATTTTCAATTTCTTTCTCTTCCTCCCCTCCTTCTGGCACCCCTATGATTTGGATGTTGAAACATTTAAAGTTGTCCTGGAGGTTGCTAAGCCACTCCTCAGTTTTTTTTGAATTCTTGTGTCTTCATTCTGTTTCAGTTGAATGTTTCCTTTCTTTCTTTCATTCCAAATCATTAATCTGAATCCCAGTTTCCGTCCCTTCACTGTTGGTTCCCTGCTTATTTTTCTTCATTTCACTTTGTATAGACTTTACTTCTTCCTTTATTTTTCATCTGTACTCAATCATTTCTATGAGAGCCCTGATTACCGGTGTTTTGAATTCTGTATCTGGTAGATTGGTTCTCTTCTTGTTGCTCAGTTCTCTTTCTGGAGTTTTTATTTGTTCTTTCATTTGGCCATATTTTTTTTTCTCTTGGTGCACCTGTTACATTGTAAGGGTGGAGCCTTCGATATTTGCCAGAGTGGTGCAACCCAATTCCCTGCGTTGTGGTGCTGTGTATAGAGGAGGAGTCAGAGAGGGAACAGTGTCACTTGGTAGGCTTTCACCCTGCTTGCAAGAAACTGGCAGTTTCTATTGCCGCCACAACTCCCACAGGTTTTTATAGCAACAGGCCCTGAGGTCTTATTTTGCCCATGCTGGAACCCTGAGTTGCATGGTCTGTCTTGCCCCACTGTTGTCCCTACCAGTTTATCCACACAGGAATGTGGGACCACCTGATTTGCCAGCCTCTACCTTGCCAAGTGTCCTCTCCTCCCTGGCTTCCCGTCTCTACCCATCCTACCAGTCTGGATGAATGTTTCTTCTTTAACTCGGTTGTTAGACTTCCCCTACAGTTGAATTTTCTGGTAGTCCTGGTTGTTCTGCTTTTCAGCTGGCTGTCATCCTTCTTTTGGTTGTGTGCAGAAGCAAAGCATATCTACCTATGCCTTCATCTTGGATGCAGTTTGCTAATATTTTATTGATGATTTTAGCATCTATGTTCATCAGCAATATTGGCCTGTAGTTTTCTTTCTCTGTTGTGTCTATATCTGATTTTGGGATTAGGATGATGTTGGCTTCACAAAAGGAGTTTGGGAGTCTTCCCTCTTCTTTGTTTTTTGGAACAGTCTGAGAAGGGTAGGGGTTAGCTCTTCCTAAATGTTTTATACAATTCTCCTGTGAAACTGTCTGGTCCAGGGCTTTTCTGAGCCAGGAGTCTTTTTATTAATGTTTTAATTTCACTAGCTATTACTGGTCTGTTCAAACTTTTTGCTTCTTCTTCACTCCATTTTGGAAGATTATATGTTTCTAGAAATTTGTCTACTTTACCCAGGTTTTTAAATGTCTTGGCATATATTTGTTCATAGTAGTTTCTTACAATCCTTTGTATTTCTGTGGTATCAGTTGTAATTTCTCCTCTTTCATTTCTGATTGTATTTATTTGGGCCCTCTCACCTTGTTTCTTGATGAGTCTGGTTAAAGGCTTGTCATTTTGTTTATTTTTTCAAAGAACCAGCTCCTGGATTTATTGATCATTTGGTTTATTCTTTTAGTTTCTATGTCATTTAATTCTGCTCTGATCTTGATTTTTTCCTTCCTTTTACTCGTAAACAGTAAACATTTCTTAAGGCCATCTAATCTTTTGTGTTTTTTAGTCTTTTACTGTTAGTAGAAATATGGTCTGTTGAAATTTATGTTTCTACTGGGCTCATTGGAGATATATTGAAAGTTGTTGCTTTTTACCTGTTTGTAAAAATATTAAAGAGAATTAAGCAGCATTTTCCTCAAGGAGCTCACTTATTATATCTAAAGTTTCCATACACAATCTCAGTTTTATGGTACATGTTTTTAGGTACCTATTTATCAATACTGAAATCTTTGTTTCTTTTCTTTCATGTCTTTGGAATAATGTTGAAGTGTAATAATGCCAACCAGTCGTTCTTATTCCTGCTTTAATGGAAATGTTTCCAGTGTTTAGATTCTGTTATTATATATTATATCAAGTGCTGATTTCTAAAGTTCATCCAACTTCCTTTTTATGAAGTGTTATTTTTTAAATTAAGAATATTTTCTTCTATCAGTTATTCTCTCAGCATCTACCAAATATATTGAGCACTTTTTCTTCTTTGACTCATTAGTGTAATAAGCTAAAATAATAGATTTCCTACTATTGAGTCATTTTTACATTCTAGACTATGGTACACCTGTCTTTTTATGTGGTTTTATAACTTTATTTGGTTATTAGTGTTCATCCTCATTGACTAGTTTTTTGAAAATGGTGACAGGTACATAGATAACCAATTATATCTCTATGTTCCTTGTATTTTCTGGATAACCACACACAGATATGGTATGGGGTATTTCTTATTTCCTTGATTCTGGCAGCTTTCCTGAGCCTGGTGTCGATGGGCGCATCTGACATTCCTATCTCTTTCACTGCAAATTGCCAGCTCTCTCTGAGTGCTGGAGTTGGGAGGGTGTGTGCTTCTTGAAGGACATTCCACAGATGTTCTTGGAAATATTGATGGTGTATTCTTAGTTACCATGATATTGATGTCATGGAAAACAGACTCTTCTTCTCTGTCGGTCTCAGGTTGGAAAGAGAGAACAACAGATTGTGTCTGCACTCATCTGTTAGAATTCAATGGGAATCAATATATCACTTCTTTATTTAGGACTTTTTCTTATACATATATTAAGTACTCTCAAACTTCTCTAATGTTAAGAATCATTGGAGGATGAGGTAAACACCATGCATGCATATATACACATGCATACCAGTTCCCTTGGCTCATTTGAAACCTATTGAATCAGAATTTCCAAGTGAAGGCACTCCACATAGGTTTCATATCACTGAGAAAGTTTGAAAAGCACTGCTTTAGAGCTGTAAAGGTCTGCAGCTTCCAGGTAGCAGTGATTGTTTATATGTAACTGCCTTTAACTTGCTAATATTTTTTTATTTTTTAATTTTTGTTTTATTTACTAGGACAAACATTTAAGCAGTAAGAATGTCTTAATGCTATTCTTGAAGTTGGGACCAGCATTTTTACTTGTAATTTGTTTCAGGATTTTTCTGCTCTGGTACAATAAGATGGGGGTTTTCCATATTTTTCTGTGTTCTGGATCAGTTTAAAAACTAAGGGAGTTTTGGTTCCCAAGGTTTGATGTAATTAACCCATAAAGCCATCTTGATTTCGTATTTTTTGTGGGCCTGTGGGGGAAAGAGGCCCCCATTGTCCTCCTTTGCATATGTCTGATACTCAGCAGAGATCAACCTTCCTTCTCTCTCACTCCATTTGCCTCATAGCTCCTAGAAGTACCTTCATGTTTTCAGTCAATTATTTGTTGTTTTTCCAGGACTGCCATCTGTCTGTCTGTCTGTATACATCTGATCATCTATCTATACCTATCCATGTATGCATTCATGTGTGCACCCATTCATGCATTTTTTGACCCATTAATCCACCCATCCACCTATCCACCCCTCTATCTACCCTACCCATTCATTCATCTATCACACACCGATAGAGTATTTTATTTCAAAGATATTTTAAAACAGAGAGAAGAGCTCTTTAAAAGAAAAGGTATGTTAGGTTCTACAACCTTCTAAGTTGCTCTTATCCTGGCATATTTGTTATTAGAATGAAAGGCATTATGTAATTATTAATATAACATACATTTGTTTATATTTGACATACATTGCTTTATTTACATTGTAGAAAATATTAAAGAGAATTAAAAATAAAATGAAGTTTACATCTGATGTCCCACCAAAATATGGTGATTGTTCATATTTGCTATCAGCGGTTGGTATGGAAACAGAGACTCCTCTGAAGTCATTAGCAGTTGCTGTTCACTGTAAAGTTCTGCAGCATCCAGCTAGCAGATTCCTGGGAGCATTTCTGGATGGGTGACAACCACCTTCTAGCATATTTCTAAGCTGATATCCAGCAACAGGATACTTTTTTCTTTCTTTTTCTTTTGGCATATGTCTGATTTTTTTGTGGTGGTGGTTTTTTTCAGAAAGTAACGTGTAGATTTTTGGTTGGAGCACTCCCCTGGAATGGCGATTTCATCGTGATGAAAATGCAGTGTGCAGACACCTAGGGGGTTCTCAAGCATCCCTCCACCATCTCTGTCTTTCCCTGTGAAAAGAGTTGTTAGCAACATGTTTTCTTCACGCATGACTCTGCTTGCAGTTTTCTTTCATAATTTCATATTAGGTGCTAATGAAAGACAGGCATGTTTAATTCCTCCTTTGTGGCCTCAGGGGTGGGGGACAGCCCACCACCAGGAATAAGTCTGTCACTGAGTACAGGATGGAGTGAGGTCTAATTCTGCTCCCCACTGTCTGAGGAGGAATCACTTTTTGATTGGGTAATGACCCCTTACAGAGATATGATCCCATTGGGTGCTAAGTCAACAAGTTCCTTTTGGAAGCCTCCTTTGGCCTGGGACTCCTCTGTCTCCCCCCAGGTCCTGTGTGAATGGATCATATAGGTTGGGAGAACCCCAGGCAGAAGCAGTGCTTTACTGTGGGGTCTTGGTGAACTGTGGGAATCTGTGCTTCTTATGTAAATGTTAACAATGGTTACGAGAGAGGTGAAGATAGTAAAGTTTTAAGAGTAAGCTGCATTGTTCATGTATCTGTGGGTATACATGTATGCATACATGTGTGTGAGGGGTAATGGGGAAAAGGAAGTAGGCAAACATGCATGACAGTATGAGATAAAATTCTCTTCAAGAAAATAGTCATTAAAAATAGGTGTGTCTAGCCAATGTGTTTGGAGGGTCATCCCATAACCAAAAGGTTGTGGGTTTGATTCCTGGTCAGGACACATATCTAGGTTTTGGGTTCAGTCCCCAGTCCGAACCCATATGGGAAGCAACCGATCCATGCTTCTCTCTAGTATGAATGTTTCTCTCTCTCCCTTCCTCTCTAAATAAAGTAATGAAAAAATGTCCTCAGGTGAGTATAAAAAATAGATGTGTCTAATGGGGAATTATTTAATGGACCGAGAGTTTCAGTTTTGCAAGATAAAGTTCTAGACATTAGTTGCACAACAATGTGAATATACTTAATACTACTGAATCATACATTTAAAATGGTTAAGATGGTAAATTTTATATGTATTTACCACATTTATAAAAAAAATGTGTCTGTTTTAAAAGTGGTGTTGGGTATGATTCAGGAGGCCAACTATATTTCAAATGTGCATGAGTCAGGTTTTCTTTCACAGAGCCTGGTGGGAGGTGGAGATTTTACTATTTATGCCCCAGATAGATGAGGTCATGACACTTAAAGGCCATTCATTTTGTCTCTGGTTCCTCTGATTTAGCCAACTGATGTTTCACAGTTGGGGACACCACACCATTTGGGGTGTCAGGGGACAAGTGGAATTCACCTTGCAAAGCTTTGCTTTTCCTCTGGCTGTCTCTGCTCTCCCCCCATCAGGCCTCTCTGATTCTTTCTTCCTCCTCTCAAAATCCTCTCCTAACTAAGGGACCAGGATTTGGATCTGAAACAGATTTTTACGAGCATATTACTTGGACCTAATACACTAATACTGATTTAAAATTTTTCTTTTCTGTGGGTTAGGTGGACTCCATGAAAAATTGCCCCCCCGCCCCCCAGGCACATTGATGTAATGCCTCATGTGGGAGCAGCAACACACAGCCAGCCTTTGAGAGACTTGCGGGACCTGGGTCATTTTACAGCTCTGTGTCTTTTCTGTTTGTGGGACAGTGTAAGGCACAGTAAGTACCTTAGGGAAGATCATGCTCTTGGACTGATATCTTGGAATGGTCCTTCCTTGTGCATAGTTGAATGCGAGCCACAAGGGATCAAGTTCTAGAGCAGGCAGGCATCAAACAATATGGGGCCAGCCTGGACATGCTGGAGCTGGGGGTAACTGCCTGCCTGTGCTCTGTACATTTTTGCTTCCTGCATGGGCCCAGAGACATGCCATGTTACATGTTTAATCCTTGCCAGAGGATACGTTTATTGATTTGAGAGAGAGACAGAGAGAGGGAGAAACATCAGTTGGTAGTCCCCCTGCATGCACCCCAATCAGGGATTGAACCTGCAAACTTTTGGTATATGGGATGAATCTCCAACCAACTCAGACACCTGGTCAGGGCTTAGGCATATTTTAACTTATATTAAAATTTTATTTCATTTACCCTAATCACCTTACAACCTGTCTCTCCAAATCTCTTTCATTTTCTCTGTCTAAACCTGAAGTAAAATGCAAGGCAGGCTTCAATTTCCCTTCTTTCCCCTTGCTGGATTTCACATCTGTTTTGCTAAGTAACAGGCACACTTGATTCTTTCTTTCTCTCTGTCTCTCTGTCTCTGTCTCTCTCTCTCTCACACACACACACACATTCCTTACAAAGGAGAAGGGAAGAGATAGGACCTGCAGCCTCTGCTAGATTCTCCTGAAGCCCTACCTATGGGTTCTGGACCTCAAGCCCTGTCTGTCTCACTCTGCAACAAAAGAACACTGAGGTCACGGGAGGCCACAGAGGTCAAGGAATCGGGCATGACAAAACAAGCTGTGTGGCCTCTAATGTTGCCCAGGCTTGAGACTAGAATGGAGGGGCCCTGGCTCTCTGTCCTGACTCTATTCTTTCAGGGACGTGTGGCCTTTCCACCTGGTGCCACCCATGGCCATGCTGTGTGTGAAAGTAAGGAATCCGTTTAGTTCTTAACCTAGGCTGTGGATAGCCTATAGGCTACTGGGAAATGAGGACAGAGTCAGAGGCCTGCCAAAACCCTGTGTGGGTACTATGGGGACCACATGGATAGCAGCAGCAGGGAGCTCAGAGCTTTGGGCCTGCCAAAGAGCCAGGTGCACTATGCAGAGAGTGCCATCTGGTCCTGGTCTCAGAAGATAGGAGTCCTATCCCAGCACTGTCAGTTTCTATTTGTGGAACCTACTACCCTTGGTCTGCTCACTACAACCGGGGAAAGTATCAGGACTGCATGGCTCCTGGAGGCCTGCTGTGGGGGTGGGTGTGAAGTGTCATTTCACATGTGCATTCTAGGGGAGGAGATTTTCCCTTCTATGTGGTTGCTACATTTAGATCAGTAGAAGCATTTTTAGTATCTCCAAAGAAGTCAGGGAAAGAAAGTCAAGATCAGGGGACAGATGGTGGCCATGAGAGTGCCAGAAGTGGAGCAGTTATAGACTCCACCTCGACCCTGTGTAGTAAGGGCTACACAGGGGTAGGCTATAGTGGGTAAGCTCTGGGAATGGACCTGGGGCTCAGTGAATGGGACTACTCCATTTCCCACTTCCCTAGTGCCATGTTCTTTACTCCTTGTTCTTCTCTGCATCTCTGTTAAGAAAAAAAAATTATGCCCTTTTAGACACTGCTTAACAGACCTAAAAATTATTTTTGAGTTATCTAGGGAATGTACTTCTATTTGATGTGCTCTTTATTATTGATTAAAAGCCAGACTCTAATGTTACATGTTAACTTGTGTAATTTTTTGTCCAAGTGATGTGCAAATGACTTGCATTTAGCAGAAAAGATCACCCCAGAGGATATGGTTTTATTGTTTCCTAGGATATGAACCAATTTTGTAAGCTAGGAATTTCCCCTTGACATTTTTTCTCCATGCCCAATAATATTATTCCTTAATTCTCCTTCAAGTCACATGTAACCACTGTTGGTTCTCTCCAGGGTTCAATAAATCAGATGCCCATCCTATATTTGCGAATGAATCAGGTAATTGAACATTATGACAATTATCATAATGTCACTTTGACTTTGTCCATGTGAATCCCAAAAGTTCTCCACACTCCAGGACATCAAGTGTATCCTGTGATATTTAGGACCTCTGCCATCCCTTACTATACCCAACTCATGCCAGTGTAACTTGAGACTCTGGGACTGTCCTCCTCATAGGCCTATCACTGTATGCAGGAGAGAGGGATCAATAGTATGAGCAATAAACACAAAAATATCAGCTGGCAAGAATTGTCCTTGACAAATACAAACACGGCCCCTTTATTAGGGGTGTGGAAGTTGCCAAAGTGCCTTAGAGTCAGCTGAGAGTCCAAAAAATGTGTCACTAAAAATGTGAAGTTTGGTCCTTCCCCAGGGGAGAATGAGCTCTCACATGATGATTGCCACCTGTTACCAGATGGAAACTCTTTGGTTGTGAACTTAGAATGCCTGAAGGCAATAAAATGAGAAACCTGCCCTCATGGTAATCAGTTTTTCTTGAGTTCTGTTTCCAAACTCTTAGAAATTCCTTGCCTTAAATCACACAGATTTTATCCCCAAAACATAAATATTCTGAGGGAGCAAATGGGACCCCACTGTATCTCCCATCAGTTGGAGCAAGTCAGTTTTATGGTTCCTAGATATTTTGTAACCTGCACTACGGCTGAAGCTGGACCACCCAGGTGAAACGGATAAAACTCCAAATCTGATGCTTGAGACTCAGGAACCAGGCCCTGTATAAGAAGTAAGGTGGCAAAACTTCAGGGGTCCTGTAAAAGCAATGTCTGATTCACCCATGATTAAAACCAATACCATTGGAGTATCTGCATAAACTTCGCAAAAGCAAGCACTTGGAGATAATACCAGAGTAAATATATTGAAAATAGCATTTACACATGTTGTTGTTATTTTAAAAACCAAATGAAAGAGAAAGGGTGATGGAGGAATGCACTAGTAAACCATTAAATATCATTACAGTGTTTTGTTTCTTTTCATACCAGAATTTATGAAACCACATTTTGGCCTCTACTAAAAATGTTTTCTGGGGAAAAAAAAGATTAATTAGCTTCTGTGGGGGGTTAAAAAGGAAAACTCAAGAAAAAAGGAAAAAAAATTTTCCCATGGCAGGTATCAAATTGGCTAAAAGCATCAGAGTAAATACACAGTTTATAAACTTTAGCAGTAATTGTTAGTAGAATAGAAAAACTGGCAGCACTGACAAAGCCATAAGAGAGAAATCCAAAGGAATGACAATTCACCAAAGCCCAAACCAGGAAATAAAGCAAGATAAAAAGGAACAACAAATTAAGAGTGCAAAAGTGTAGTTCTATTTTATAAACAGATAAAATCGAGACATTTGGATTTTTTAAGATTATCAAACCCATAGGATGTTTGTAAACGACACATCTACCACAAGCTAATAATGGCATGTTGACAATTTGTTGATGGATAAAGATCTACCAAAAGGCAAAAAATAAAAACACCCTTCTAATTAAAGAAAGCAGGAAAGAAATATTGAGCATAATAAAATTCAGGCAAAGGGTGTTAGATGGGGCTGAATAATTCTCTCCTAGAAAACCGATTCTGAGGTACCAAAAAGATGCAAATAAAATGGCACCTAATCCAAATGCTATGGTAATGACAATATTACAAATAGAGTGCAAAGACTGAAAAACCTCTGTCAGAAGTTTTGACAGATCCAGTAGAAAATAAAAATTAAGGAACCAGGTGAAGTGAATAAAATAATAAAGCCATTTTGTTTCTGAAGTACCTACAG
>PVJD01019860.1:0-10732 GCA_004026545.1 Mormoops blainvillei
TATATGATACATTCCAATATTAGCATATTATATAACTATGGTTCTCAACTGGGGCAATTTTGTCTTCTGCTGAACATTTGAAAATTTCTGGAGATATTTTTGGTTGTCACAAGTTGGGGAACTAATTATTACTGTCATTTAATAAATAGAGGCCAGCAATCTTCCTAAACATCTTACTGTGGCTACAACAGTCCCCAGTAGCAAAGAACAAGTTGGTCCGATACGTAACCGATGCCTAGGGAGACTGGCCTGCTATTCGCTAATGCAAGACAAATATGCTCAACAGGCAAAAAGAATCTCATGACTATAATGTGTGTTGGTTCACAACCCTGGGAGTTTCCCCACTGAAATTCAAGTTTGGCCTCTGTACGTGGAGGACAAGGAGAGACTGGGGGAAAAGATGCAGAGCACTCCAGGGTGGCAGGTGGCTGCTTTCATAAGCAAGGGAACTTACTACGTATGAAGCTTCTCTTGGGTGGCCGCAAGCTGAGTAGATCTCTGCTCTGCCTGCCTGAATCTTAAGAGGTTGTAGATGGACCTTAGCAGGCTTCAGTCACATATATAAATAGTCTCAGTGACACTTTACCACCTCAGGGCTGCGTCCTTGGAGTGGCCCCCAGTACGGAAACAGTGGGCAGAGAGTGCAGTCCAAGGACGCAGGAGAAGCAAGGAGCCTCTTTTTACCTGCGCCCAGTTTATGGGTCAGTGGTCAGTCATGTCCTCTTCATGACCTTCTCCAGCACAGTGGAGCAAAACAGCCAGCCTTGATCAGTATAGAATATATGATTCCGTTGAGAAGAAATTTAAAATTTGCCCAAAATATCTCTATGGTTCCCTTTGGAAGGGATGGGCTAGGAGAAAGCAAGACTTTGGTGTGGAAGCCTGTCCTGTACCTCGGTCAGCGTGGCGGTGTCTCATGGGGAGCAGAGACGGGAGGTGAGAAACTCAAAGCCTGGTTTGAACCACGCGCAGTGCCTGTTAGGACTGGAGGGTGGCAACTGAGTGAGCGCTGTGGGCATGCACGCGGCGAGGGGCCAAGGACTGGGGAGTCGAATATCTCAGCTGCACTCAAAGGTCTTAAGAACCAATACAGGAGAGTCTAAATTATTACCTTTGGGGGTAGGGGCAAAGAGATTTTGTAGCTTGCAATAGCTCAAGATTTCTCGCTACCTATATGTACTATGTAACACATGTTTTGCGTGTCTTATTTTACACATGTTTATGTATGTGGCTTGGCTATTTTCCTTATAAATCCTTGTGTAGTAAGAGCGCTTGTCCTATATCTGTTACTTCTAAGAATGCTTACCTTAGTAAAAGCAGCAGTAATCAAAGCTTAAAGCACACCCTTTCCTTATATTCATTCTTAATCCCATGACATAAGCTGCGTTTTCATGCCATGTCCCAGACCGATGTAGTAAGCCAATATATTTTTGCTCTTTGAGTTTGGTAATGGACCACCAATGATAAGACCAATAAATATTATTCACTTGATGTTTCATGCAAACATTACTGCAAAAGGCAGTAATTAAGCATAATTTTACTTTAAGTTATCAGAACTTCAGCTAATGCTTTATCTGTGTGTGTTTGTCTATGTCAAGGAATAATTATCAATGTGTACTCTTGTCCCACTTCCTTAAAAAGATGGAAGACAAATTTAATAGGACGAAGATTCTATTAAAATTGTGCAGGTATGTGTGGAGATGATTGATCTGGAGAATTTGTCACCATCCAATACAAACAATCCCTAATAACAGTTAAATGGCTTCAACTTTATATATGCAGGGCATCGCTGTTATAACATGTATACTGCAGTTTACTTTGGTAAATATTTCGAGATAAAAAATAATTCTAAAATTACGCCTCCCTACACCCTCCTATGAAATGTGCCACGATCATTCTTCTGTGTGTCATCATTTGCTGCAAACTAAATAAATCCACTTCTTTTTTTCAGCCACCACTCGTTCTTGGTGGCCTTTACTTGTCGGCTTCTGTCATCAGTCAGCAAAGGCGAAATCAGTACAACCGTAGAATTGTTGGGGCACAGACACAGGTGAGCCCCAACACTGCGATTTCAAATTTTTATTAAAATGGCTGGAAGAGCCTGTGTGAACTTCTTTAAAATATTTTCCTCTTTACTGCTTATAACTATCCTAGTCCCTGTAATAAAGATAGAAGTAAAATGGTCTAGTTTAGTGACAAAAATTTTTTTTCCTAAAAAATTCTTCAAAATTCCCAGAAACGCTAATTTCTCTGGCACTAACTGAATGCTGACAATAATACTGCCTGATAGCCAAGACACGAAATGTCTTCGAATGGTGCTCAGGAAACATCGGAGAAGTCATGAGCTTCAGGCTGACCAAAGCAGAACAATTATACGAATTATCCGATGTTGAGTATGTATGTAATTTGGGCTGTTATGATTGTACATAGAATGATAACGGCTACTGCACAGTTTAAAAACCAGGTTCACCTTTCCTCTTAGGGAAGTACACAGGTGCAAACTAAAACTCAGATGCAATTATGAATTAATGCTTAACAACTGAATAATTGTAGTCCTAGTTTGTTACAGTATTGTTATGGTTATTTTATGTTTTTAAATAGTCTTACCAAACATTTAACTGCATTTTACCCTAACCAACTAACAATGAACTAGAGAGAGTTACTGCTCAAGCTCTATTTAAACATATTTCAAATGTAAGCTCTGACCTCTGAAGAATGCTGATGTTAGGAAGATCAGGGCGGGGGTGTATAGGTGAAAAGTGGTAGGGAGTGACACTTTCAACGAGAAGGACTAATTTTTCTTCATCCTTTGGGCTCCCTTGGACATACCAAAAAGTCTATTTAGTTATATAAATAATCATGTTCTCTACTTCATTTCCCCAAAGTAAACACAACGAAGTTCAATGTAAAAGTGTGAAAAGGCCCCATTTCCAATAGCATATTTTTTAATATTTCAATCTTATTAGTCCATTTAATTGAAGAAAATAAGTCACACTGGGGAATGGAAGTTTCCGTAAGCGTCGCCCCGTAGGGTGCCTGGCCTGACGCGGCCCAGGAGAGCACCGTCGCGCTGCCAGGTGGCTGCCTGGGTGTCCCTGTGTGGGCTTTGTGGGAGGGGGTGAGCCCTTTGTTTTCCGGGTCTCTCGTGTCTTATTGCGCTTCCCTAACTGCTCCCACTCTGGGACTGAAACCGAAGGTGGCTACGTTTAAAACAAGGAGACCCCAATCTCTTCTATTATTTGAAGATCAGGTGACAACAGGACTCCTTCACTGCACCTTAGAAATGTGATTGCAAATGTCTGGATAAAACAGGTGGTGAGCTGTGTATTCCTGTGTATTTACAGTGTTTATTGTGGCTCAAATTCTCATTTTGTGTAATGTAAACAGTTGAGGTGGGAGTTTGAGCTATATGATTAATTGAAATTATTAATTTTGGCATGTTAAAATGGGCAGCCCACTCAGAAAAGAGCTTTATTATATCTGCATTCACTAATGCATTATACAATAGTATGGTCAACTGTGAGATAAAATTCCTTTTCTTAAGAAATACTTTCTGATTATACATATAATAAATATTAATTTTAGAAAATTTTGGGAAACTTCTTAGGGAAAAAAATAACAACCAAAGATTAGCCACGATTCCATCATCCATAATTAACCTTGTTCATATTTTATGATAGGCAATATAATATATGTAGATACACTTCAAAATCTAAATTAGAATCATAAAGACAATGTACACTCTAATGGTATATTATATTCTGTAATATATTATATTTGACAGCAGAGTTTTTTTCTATATTCTAAGTATTCTTGCATATATCGAAGTGCTTATTTAACTCCCAACGATCAGAAAAGCAGGCAGGTGAAACTCTGAAGCAGCAACATCTCACTGTTCCCCAGAGTCAACCAGGAGTACGTCTGAGGCTGGCGTAGTGGAGCCAGCTCTTCTCTGTCGTTGTCCTCGCGTCCTTTGTTAGCCAGTCACGAAGCAGGCTCTTCCCTGCCATGGGAAGTCCCCTTCAACTCCGCTCTCCTTCCCTCTGACCTTCTCTGCCTCTTGTCTACGGGTAGCAATGCCGCTACCCAGTGTGGACCACTGGTGTCCTCAAATCTCCTCCTGCCAGAAGCACTCAATTCTTGTCTCCCGAGGCAGAGAAATAAGGACGAGAGTGGCACGAGGAGGAGTGAGATCTGTCCTTTCATTAGGGACGACGTTTACCCACAACCTGAGCAGCAGCTGCATCTGGGCTGGCGCGCCGCGTCCTGGAGTCCTGCTCTGGACACTGTCCACCTCGTGCGCGCCCTCTCGGAGTCCAGGTACACTATGCAGCAGACAGAAATCCTGGCTTCGGTGCCCCCCAGGCAAGGATGAGAACCCCACCCGAGCCGCCTGCTAACTCTGTGACTGTGGCCCAGTTGTTTCCATTTGCTTTCATTCAGTAAATGGTAAATTAGAAATATCTGTGTGAGTGTGCAATGAGGCCGCATGTATCGAGCACCGAAGGCAGTGGTTGGCCTCGGGAAAGAGTTAAATAAGTAGCAGCGACGTCTAAGCCATGGGAATGAAAACTACGTTTCATAATTGCATGCTACTCAATTACTCTCCTCCATCGTTTGTGTTTTGTGAGAAAACTTACAGATCAAACGCTCCTCTCATCTCAGCTGGTGTATGGGTTACCCCAAGTCTCTCTTGTATAATCCCTAAATTGTTTTCAGGCAGCAAAATCACCCACAAACTGGAGCTGCATGGTTGGAACCATGGCAAGCTTAACAGTGACGCCAAGAACGTCGAAGCCCTGATCCCAGGAACCTGTGAACATATCTACCCCACGTGCGAAAAAGACCGTGGCTGCTGTGCTTGGGTTGAGGCTGTTCCGGCGAGGAGGGCGGCCTGGGTCACCCAGGTGGAGTCAATGTAATCACGAGGCCCTTGTAAGGGGCCGGCAGGCAGCTCAGGGGCGCGGCGGCGCGGGCTCCGGCAGCCGCTAGGTGCCTGGAAGGACCAGACGTCTCCCAGCGGCTCTCCGGGAGGAACGGAGCCTTCCCAGGGTAAGAGAGGTCATTTCGTTGTTCTAAGGCGCGATGTTTGTGGTGATGTGTTGTAGCAGCCAGAGGAAACCCACGCAGGAACGTGGGATAACTAAGCGAAACTCTTCGAATTCTCCCTGGAGGCGTCCCTCGAGTTACTGTGAACCTGAGACCGCGTTTCTGAGCCAGTTTCCCTGAAGCTGCTCCCTGTTGTAACCTCTTGTTCTTAGGTTTCTTTGGGCTTCCGAGACCATATATATGCCACCGCCATTCTGCTTTCTAGCTTGAGAGGGGCGAGGGAGTCTCTCTTTTCTGCTATCAAAGAAGCCACGTGTAATGACCACCTGGCCTTTAGCTCTTCATTTGTTAAACGCGTGCTGTTGGCTACGTGGGTCTGGCCGAGCTGGTCAAGGATGACCCAGGGCACACCCGCCATGACCAATGGGACAGAGTTCCGTGTATTTAACTGCAGCTAGAAATAGAGAAAGGGGGGTGGTGGTATTTTCTCTACAATCTCATAAGCGCCACTACACATATAGGCTACTTAGGACTGAAGTAGGAAAGGGTGGGGTGGTTTATGTTTAGAAAAGTGAAATTTAAAATGAAGCGTCCACATCATTCTTGGAAGTGAAAGTTATTTACAGTAACAATGACCTTTTAGGAAGAACTGTTCAGTGGGTTGTAGCACTTAGTTTTTGCAAAGCATCTGAGCGAGCTGAGTGTTTTCCGCAGACCAATGCTTTTGCGGAGAACACTGCAGGTTGAATCACTTTAGTGATAACGAAACATTCTTAAAATAATGCTTCTGTAATGGCTGTAATTACAAAGGAACCGCTTACAAAGAAAAACGCTACGTTTGAACAATCTATTGTGAGCGTTTTGTGATTCTACATGTAACAAGGAGGAGAGAGCAAACAATCATTCTCAACGTTCCTTCCTTTTCCAGTGACTGTAGGTGGCAGCTCTTACAAGTGCTTGCTCCCTGGCGGTCTGATTTTGACACTTTTCCTGGAAGTAGCCTCAGTGGTAACAGACTCAAAACTGAATGGAAAGTTCACCTTTCTTGGTGGATGAAACCACGGGGCTTGACGCCCCTGCCCCTGAATCTCCCCCTCCAGCCCCCGCCCCCAGGACTGTTTCTCAGGTTTGACCACAGGTTGGAATCACTGGCGAAGTGTTCGTTCAAAACCTGTTGACACCTGTGTGCCCGCCCAGAGCCTGGTCAGGTGGTGTGGCCCGCGGCCTGAGTCTCCCCGGGTGGTGGTCACCTTCCGCCTGGCCCGCCCTCCAGCCTGTGGTTGTCAGAGTTATGAAAGGCTAAGATTGCCCTCACCCTGCGGCCCCTGTCCCCTCGGTTGACAGTTTTGTCTGGCTGAGCCCTAGGAGGTTTGGTTTTCAACTTGGCGTTACTCCCTCCCGGGCAGACCTGCAATGGCCGAGCCTGAGCACACACACGGCGTGGCTGCTTCATGATTTTCTAAAGAAAACATTACCGAAACGTCCGAGTCCCCTGCCACCAACTGCTATCTTCCCAGGGTCAAAGCTTCAAGGCAGATACCTTGTGCGTGGGCAGGAGGGCGGAGGGGGAGCAGCTCTTATGGGGGAAGCATCTTAGTGCTAGGAACTCAACCCTTTATCCTGAGAAATCTTTTCTCCCTGTTCTCCTTTGTGGTTTTTTTTTAATTTATTGGGGCAACACTGGTTAATAACATTGTATAAATTCACGTGTGCAGCTTTGTAACACATCTGTGTACTGTAGTGTCTGCTCACCATCCAAAGCTTGGTCCCCTTCTCTGCCCTTGTACAGTATTTGACCCCCTTGACCCGCTTCGTCTTCACCCCCCCCTCCTCTGGTGCCTGCCACCCTGTTGTCTGCATCTGTGAGTCCAGTGTTTGTTTTTGTTTGTGGACTTGTCGCATTTTGTTTTATAGCTCACATATGAGTGAAACCAAAGAGTTCTCGTCCTGTTCCACTGGATGTGTTTGAGTTAGTATGACACTCTCACGTCATCTCTCACACGTCCCTGAGGCATAGTGGTCTCTGCCTGGTACCCCTGTTGCAGTACGGCAGCAGTGCCTAAACATTGGGTTGTTATTGCTGTCATGAGTTTTAGAAACACCTGCTTTTAATGGGTTCGTACTTCGAGTAGATACTTATTTGCTACTGAAATACATTTTTGCCTTAGATGTTTGGGCAATGAAAATGAATATATGCAGCTTATTTCTTCTAAAAAATTGCAATGAATGTTTAAATGAATGTGTGCCTATGTTGTTTATCCATATCTAATGGCATTGGAGCAGTGACTCTCAAATCTCTAGGTCATTTTGATTGAAAAGTCAATAAGCTAGCCCTCCCTTTTCTCAAACACCCGACTGTAATGCAGCATTTCTGCTGTCCTGTGCATTCTTTTCCTCAGTCTCTTGGAAAAATGCTAAGCCCTTCATACTTTAGCTTACAAATTATTGGGAAATATCACATTAATAGCTTCTGATTCACAAATAATGTCTCATCGCTGACAGTGATTTATGACCTTATTTTTCAGCCAGGTATGCTTATAAAGATAAAAGAAGTATTAAACTTCTGCATTACTTTCAAATAGGAGGGTGGCAGGAAATATTTAACCTGGATTCTTACTGTCAATATCAATAGAGTGATACTATGGAAAGTGCTCTGTAAATTAAAAAAAAAAAATCACTTCTATGAATTCATTATCATGTTTAGACAGCTATATCTTAAAAGCTTTTCAGTAGCATACCCCGTAGTCCATATTGTCGTAATACAGTATGGCTAACATTGAAACTCAAATAAGGTAACTACCTGTACTAAAGTTTAGTACAGTGTAACTTTTTAAAGAGGACGAGAGACACGAGTTTCCAGTGGTGTAGGAAGGTGACTTCTTGGGGCTCCCCCGGCCTCTCTCTCTCTGGTCCCTCTTTCTCCATCAGGGTTCCCCCTGAGGGCCAAACATGGAGGATTTTGAGTCTCATCCAACAAGTGGTCACCAAGTACAGCTTCTCTCTATACACTCTGCCCTGTCATGTCTACAACACAGTCTACAGCTACAGTTGTCTGCCCGGGACACCCAATGTTGAAAACCCCAGCCAACTTTAACTTCTGTGAAGATCTTCCCTTGTCTTAACACCATTCCACAATCCTCTTAGAGTTCAAGCAAGTTACCCACAAGCCATTTCCAGTGTCATGCGCACACCTTTACCGGAGCTGTGTGATTATTCCTATGGTATTTATTTCTGAAGGCATCAAAGGCATGTTCGCATTTGGTCCAAGCGGGGTTATTCAGCTTGGAGCCCGTGATTGATCTTTTAACCTTCCAATCACAGCTGCAATCCTAATGGTTAGGCAGAGTTGCTTGGGTGTGTGTCCTCCCCACCTGCCACCTCCCTGCTTAAAAATCTCAACCGAAACAGCTATTAAGTGATTATAAGTACTACAATACTAGTGGCGATCGGAGGTCAGAAAGACTGCTCTGGGAAAAATTTCCCAAGAAATGTTCAATGTAGGGCTTGATGGATGGGGAGAAATTGACCAGGTTACGTGAGGAAGGAAGAACATTGTGTTGGAGAAGGCCTGGTACCAAATACTGGAAGCTGAAAAATTGTACTGTAATTGGGGGAGGGGGTAAAAATAAATAACTTCTTGTTATGAACGTGAGAGTGAACATTCAGATTGAGAATGCATTTTTAAAATTATGATGCTGGCTTTTTAAAAATAGTGTGCACATTATATATTTAAAGATGCTAAGTCCAGGTTAGACTGCAAAAGAGTGGTAGTCCTAGTTTCGAAAAACATTCTAAGTACAGAATAATAAGTATAATTGTTCATTTGATTTTGGCCTTTGCCTGCCTTGTAAGTTTTTAGTGACAAATTACAGATAACTACATAAAATATACATAATCTAAAAATTGATATTATAAATCTCTAAATGCTATACATAGGTCAATAAGAAAGTGACTTTTTTTTTCTAGGACAGATAGCTAAAGAAAAAGATATCTAAGAATTTTAATGATCATTTTTTGAGATATCTATAGAATTTGTGGAAAATAAAATTAAGGCAAGAAACAAGTCATAAAATTACAAAATCTAAAGAGAGGTTTTGGATAATTAAAAGAAAAATTGAAGTAGAATTTCTGATCATAAAAATACAGAAGAAAATTGTATCATACACAATTAGATCAATATAGATATATATAATATATATAATATATAATATATAATATATAATATATATATATAATATATATTATATATATATATATATAGTTTGAGATCCAAAATTTGATTGTGCTTTCGAAACCACTGTGCTTTCTGTGGTTAATTAACCAGGTAAATCAGAGTGGCATTCTCTTGCTATCGTAGATGAAAAGTGTTGCAGCCAGTCATCTAAATGTAATTTTGACATTACGGCCTAGGCAAAACATCTGGCTTTTGATAGAAATCCGTTTTTATTATCTCCATGGCTTCATTCAGTAGATAGTCACAGTGTGTTGTTTTTAGATAATTTACTTTGCGGATTCCTTGTCAGTGTTTAGTTCCCTGACTACTCTGGTTTTGATGAATAAGAAGACAATTAAGGAGCTTTGCGAGAGCCCCATTGCTACCTCTGCTGCCCCCAATGGGAGCCCTTGGCCGCGTGCTGTTGCCGAGGTCTTGAAATGTGGCTCGTTTGACTAGAAATGTGCTGCGAGTATAAAATGTGCACTGACTTTTGAAGATTTTGTAGGAAAAAAATACTTTATATGTACATAGAAGAAAATATATATGGTTGGGGAATATATCACTATTGATGTCACTGACTTTGAGTTTTAAGGGAATACAGGGTCCATGTTAACAGACTCGGGAGCCACAGGCTCCCTCTCCATCCTGACGCTCTGGGGAGGAGACGCGTGCTTATTTCAGTGGGTGGTGGCACGACAGAGTGGCAGTGCAGGGTCGTCATGTATGCATAACCTTCAGAGGGGAAAAAGAAACACTGCCATTTCAGGGCTGGAGCCACTGTGTGGTGTTTGCACGATCTCCGCACATATGTGCGGGTTTACTGCAGGCCCCTCCCACATCCTGTCCATGTGCCCGTGGGGAGAATCCGTGTGTCTGGGCGGTCGCGGTCTGAGTGAGGGTGGGTGGCCCTGAGAGGGAAGAGCGGCCGGCCCAGAGCGGGTCCTGCTTTTGGGTTTGAGCTGCAGGGCAGGGGCTCAAGCACTCAGGACCCAGAACTGGAATGAGCAGCTTACAAAAGAATTACCTTTTGTAAAATTCATCTTTCTTAAATGTATGTATGGCATACACTTATCTCAGTGTCCAGTGTTAACAGTCTTGGGGTCTTTATTTAGAAGATTGGTTATGTTTTTGCGACCAGAAATACCCCATAGGAACTTAACTCTTCTTCCATCTATTGGCCTAGAGTAAAGGGGGCTGCGTCCTGTGTCGCTTCACTTGGAGGCACACTTCCTAGAAACCTAGCCACTGTGTTAAACGAGGACTTGCTGTACTAGCTAATGGCATTAGCTTGCTTTTGGTTAAACATGCTTTTTTCAGTGACAAGTTTACTTTAATTTAAATATATAGACTGATTTTCATGCTTTGAAACTTTTTTTTTAAGTTATAACCGTTATAACCATTATGGTTTCTCAGGGGATGGCCCAAGATTTCCCATGTTACCATATGTATAGACTTTATTTTTTGAAT
>PVJD01019861.1:0-10759 GCA_004026545.1 Mormoops blainvillei
GATTACATGTACTCAACATTTTCCAAAATAGAAAATAAAAGATATTAAATTAGTGATTGTGAAGCTTCAATTATAGTTCTATAATCTATAATGAAAAAACTAAACATAAAAACAACAAAAACAAAGTTTTAGTATTCCTTTTTAAATCATTATATGATTTCTTGTAGAAATGTTGGGTAGATAAAAGTGATCAGAGCACAAATTATAAAATAAACATTATGTGAAAAATTATTTGATACTTATTTTTTTCATTATACAATATAGAAAGCACTACACTATCATTCTAAAATAAGGAGTTAGACCAAAAACAGAACAAAATATTTCTTAATTGTAGTAAACATACCTAAAAAATTAAGGTAATATATGCAGAAATAAAATAAAAATGTGAAATCTTATTCATGTTTCTAATAGTAAATAATCAATATATATTTGACTAACTGGACAGAATATATTACAAGTGCTTTAGGAGTTCAGAGGATTGTGTGTTCTAAATAAGCTATATGGAATGTAAGTCCTGAGTGTTTATTATTTGCTGGGAATTGTGCAAGTTTCTTTGTTTATTGACTCAAAGAACAAACACATTGAATGAATGGGGAGTCAATATCAATTGATATGTGTGTTGGCAACAGGTTTAAAAGGAAAATCAGAACTGAAGAGTACAATTGGAAAATTTTGCTAGGGCTGATTGTAGAGAGCTCTACAATATTGGTTATTTCAAGAGATATATCTATAATAGCAACTATGTTCTGTTACATAATTACTGTGTGTTTTAAAATTTATTTCTACAAAAACTGTATAGAGTAATCACTAGTGTTTACCCCATATTGTACACAATAAGATAATATTTAATTAAATTAACTAAAATGCTCCAGGTCACACAGACACTAATTGCCATAAGTAAAATTTCTGCCCCAGGAATTTGATGACAGAGTTTCATTTTCTTTTCTTTAGATTTTATTTACTTATTTTTAGAGATAGGAAGGGAGGGAGAAAGAGAGGGACAGAAAGATCCATGTGTGACAGGAACATCAGTGGGTTGCCTTTGGCATGCCCTCAGCTGAGGTCCTGGCCCACAAACCAGGCATGTGCCCTCCCTGGGTATCAAATCAGTGAGCTTTTGGTTCACAGGCTGGTTCTCAATCCACTGAGCCACACCAGCCAGGGCAAGCTGCTGTTCTTAATCATACAGTAACATGGACATTACAATGAATTAATTTATCTTAACTCTCTGTTTTATTATTAATTTTAGGTAGAATTGTAAACTAACAAATACGGGGTTTGGCTGCGTGCTGTTGAACACAGCCATGTTCTGAAGACAAAGGTTGATGGAGGAGGAAAGAGGTCTTTATTAAAATATTGCTCAATTGGACGGAACAAGGGACTCTCCGACTCTAGGCCAATCTCTTCCACAAAACACAGACAAAACATGCTGTTCCCAAAAAGACTGAAACCCCAAACCACGCCCAGAAATCCGGCTCTATCCTTATCTTTCCTTTCGGAGGGCCAGGTTGCTAAGTGGAGGGCTCTCTGGCTTCAGGCTCCCGGGAGTCTGTGGGCTGGTGCCAGCACCACCATCTCCGCTGCTTCTCACAAAACCAGTGCCACAGATCCCAGAGGCGGAGAGGAGGCAAGTCGCGGCCTTCCCACCCTTTAAAATTCCCCGTATAAACTACCTTGCACTCAGGAGAGGGATCTAACTCCCCTAGCCAATCCCATCCTTTCTCTAGGCTGGACTGCCTGTACCTCCTCCTGTTGCTATATTACATTTACAGTGCGCATGTCATTGTGACCGCTGGTGTCCCCTTCACCATGGGACTGAAAGGGAGTAAGAGGGCTTTTCCTTTTGTGCATCACTCTCCGTAGCCTCATGCAAGCTTCATGCAAGTCTTCCTTCTGCCTGGTCCCTGCCTAGGGACAGGAAAATATGTCAACACATGCAGCGCCTGGCTTGTTTACCAATGCCTTGGGCATCCTCCCTTTATGACCCCTCCTCTCTGCCCAAGGATCTGACCAAATTTACCTGTATGAGAACGAATCTAGCTATTCTATAAACCAAACATCTCGGATATTGAATTTAAATACATATTATCTATAGTTTATGAAAATGTATCTATTTTCAGTTAATAGTATGGTTCACAAATAATATTGAAATTATAATAATAGTATAACTGTATTATTCTTATTACACAAGTTCCATTAATTTTCTCATAGAATATATATAATAATTTGTTTCATTTAAGTAACATTTATTTTATAAATGATATTTATTATTTAAAAAAATCAATTCACGTTATATTTTGCAGTATTCAGCTTTCCATATAGAAGTTAGTCAAATTAAGCCATATTTTATTCATGTATATTCTTATTTTTCACTTATTTCTGGATTACAGATATATTCTAATTGTAAAAATGCCAGTCATTATAGAAATACTAGAATGAAAGCAAAATGTTTACTCTCAACACAACCCAGTCAACCAAAGTCAAGAGCTAGTTCTCCTTCCCAGACATAATTCTGTCACCAGTTTTGGTGTGTGTCATTCTAGAAATGTTTGTGTGTGGCTATATGAATTCATGCACATATATAATAGATAGGAGGAAGTTTCTTTTTGTGTAGAGGGGGCATATTCTATATATTGTTTTTTTATTTCAATATCTTTCAACTTAATTTCATCATTATTAAATTTATGTCAAGATGTATAGATACACAGACATTTTATAAAGAATGTATTATGTTTCATGTTATGCATGTAAATTTTTATTTAATATCTATGGATGATTTAGATTGCAAGCACATGTATAATATAGTTGCATATGTAATACAAAAGTTTCTGAGAAATGTACATACAATTTAACTTCTAATAGCCACTGTAGTCAAATTTTTTTCTCATCCCGGGTGTATACACTCTCATCAATCAGCTTGTCGTTGTAATGGTGTGTTCTCTCATTGGTTGATATTTTGATAATCAGTCTTACAGACAGAAAAAAAAGTACTAATTAAGACACACAAAAAATAGTCTACAAATTCTGCAAAAATTCTAAGGAAAAATATAAAAATAGACTATTATAAGTTTTAGTGTTACCTTGATTATCCTTCAAATAAATGATTGAGGAGAATTAAAATTGGGGTGCATACATGTTTCCGAACTTTAACCAGTGATTTCATAATTTAAAATAAGAATAAAGTGTGACTGTAATATTGTCAGTCAAAAGATGTAAAGAGATTTCATAGTGACACCAAAAAAAAATACACCTCAGAAGGTTATGAACAATATTTGTTGAATCACCTTAAAAGTATTTCTCAGTTATGTTCTTGTTGGAAGTAAAAATGTTTATCCTGTTGCATAATCTACTTAATAAGTGATGAATATGAAAATAAACTTTTTACAATATTAACTTTATTAATTTTAATATGAATTTAATGATTTTTCAAATGATAATTTTGAAATTCAGTTATATAATACCCAGATAATAATGATCTTGCCTCTTTGTCAAGTTTAGCTTCTTAACCACTTTTTCACATTAGCTTCTCATATCATTATTAAGTTACTATAAAAATAGGCCTAGAGTGGTTATATTTATCCAGTATTGCATTTTTAAGCTCATTTATGATTTTTTATTTAACATATTTTATGTCTATAATTTAGATATATATCTATGTACACATGTATTTATCTATCAGTTATATTAACAAAAGACATTCTGCCATCTGTAAAGATTTTATTTTTCTATTGGCATTAATATTTTGAAAAATAGGTTTCTTATGATTGAACCACAGAACAAAGGCCTACTTGCCATGCTTCATAATCCTTTGAAAGTTCTTCTGTCTTCTACTTTATAATATTTTAATTAAGATATTTTCTTCAATATTCACAAGTGAGATTGTTCTGTACTTTTAAATTTTGGCATCAATATCATAGGAATTTCAAAGCTAATTTTTTCTTTCTGGACTCTGAAACATTTTAAATTATGTTTGGTGTTATCTATTTTATGAAGTTTCCAAATAATTGGCTTTGGAGCCCAACACTTTTTTGGGAAAAGTAATTATTTGAGAACATTCTCAGTTGTCCCCAAAGTAGTTGATCTGTCTGGATTTTCCATCTCTTTTATTGCTTATCAATTCTAATAATTAGAATAAATAAATTCAATAAATTGCACTTGTTCTCTAATACCATACTAATTTAAAAAGCTTTTCTGAGATAAAGCATTAACTATTTAGAAAAGAGTAATAACAATTCCTACTTACAAACAAAAATAAATTATATATATATATAAAAGAATAAACATAAGAAGAGCTGTGTATGTAGTATCAATACCTATATTAAAAACTACAGGCTGACAACTTTTGGAGGTGAGAGGTAGGGGACTGGATAAAAGGAGGAGGTTACTCAAAGAGCATATATGGATGATCCATGGACAGGGACAACGATGTGGGGTTGGCCTGAGGGAGGGGAGGTTGAGGGCTGGGTGGATGTGGGCAAAGTGAGAAAAAGCGGAGACAACTGTAATAGCATAAACAATAAAATACAATAAAAATCTTAAAAACTACATAATATTAACAAGAAACAAAGAAATATGTACATAAATGGGAAGACATACAGTCTATTTTTTGTATGGAAATGCTAAAAGATGTTATTTATTCCAAAAATAATCTAGTAATCAACTTCAACTGTAAAGGAATTTAGAATATCACAAGATTTTGTTAAAGTATATCAGAAAGAGAATATGTGCAGGGATAACCTATACAGTGTGAAAAAAGAAAAGAAGTGAGAAAAATAATACTTGACCTATGGAATATCAAAAACATTATATGGCAATATTAATTTAAAAAACTGTGAAATTAGAAGTGAAATTGAAACCAAAAAAGTTGGTGTTCTTGCTGTCATTACCAGAACCAGTACATAGAGACAAGGATTTAATCTTTATGTGCACTTTATTCAGATGCTAGTGATTTGAGAAGACAGCAGGTTATATACCCTCAAAAACCATCTTAACATCTCATCCCAAGCCAACCTTTTTATAAGGAGAAGAAAGGGTAGGTGAGGGGTTTGGCGAAAAAGGTAATTGGATAAGAGTTACACTCTGGTGGCCATCTTCCTAGTACTTATCTGTTGATCAAAAATTCTTTATCACTGAAATTCCCTCCCTGGAACACAATGGCTCAAATACCATCACCATCACTTGCAGACACCCTGGAACACAAAGATTCAATTGCTTTTCGACCTCCTGGATTTAGGTAGGTAATGTATTCCATTTCCTGGGATAATAGCTTTCCACATGCATTAATCACTTAAACCTATCCACTACTGCTGAAGCTAAAACCTCTAACTCTTAAGTTCCCCTATCAAAATCATCTCACAGGGCAGTGACACAGAATGCTCTTTAGAAACAGTTGCATTTTATGATTAAGGTAATATTTTTAACCAGGAATACTGGATATTCTGCTTATTAAAGAATATCTGTTTAAAATATAAATACAGACAATCTCTGATTTACAATGGTTCAATTTACAATTTTTTTATGATGGTGAAAAACCATACTGTAAATTTTGAAGTTTGATCTTTTCCCAAGATAATGAGATGCTTGAAGACCCTCGCTCATGACGCCAGGCAGCGGGAGCAATTCACAGCCCCCAGTCAGCCCCATGATCACGAGGGCAAACAACCAACACTCCACAGTATGTTTATTGTGTTCTATGGTTTTGCCAACTGCAGGCTCCTGCAAGTAGTTTGAACATGTTTAAGGGAGGTTAAGCTAAGCTACAATATTCATTTGTATTAAATGCATGTTTGATCTATAGCGTTATGAACTTATGATGGGTTTATTGGGATATATCTCCATCTTAAGTGAGGTGCATCTGTATTTTAGAAAAATAGATGAATAAAACTGTTGTAAAAAAAAGGGTGAAAATAATCACATAAATACAACATTTATTTTTAAAAATTAATCAATACCTACTCTAAAATAGGCACTGGTCACCCAAGCTCTGACACGGGTTAACCAGACGGAGGGAACAGAGAATTAGGCACAGCCACACTGCTACAGAAAATACCCAGCCAGTTGGTAACCATTCTGGTTTCTGTGTTTTTCACTGGCTAAACACTAGTCCCACCTCTGATCATACATAAGCTTGTGTGATGATTTACATTTCCTGGACTATCTGCATTTGCTCTTCTATCAGACTTATTATTGCATAACAATGAATTGAGACTTTTAAATTGTGTCCCGGACTTTGGAAAGGTTTAAATAGCAAAAGAAATTCTATTCCATGGTTTTAAAAAAACTCACCTATAAACTATGCAATTTGTTTTTATAATTTTCTTAGTATTTATTATGTCTCTGTGAGTGAATTTTTAAATTTATTTCTCAGTAAAGTACCTATTTCATTTAGTTTTTCAATAAATAGTTCTGGGCTTGTTCAGGTCAGGGTGTTCAAATTTGCAGGGGATTTTCATTTCTGTATTAATACTGTGAAAACATTAGCTAAGCTACAAAATAATAGCTTCTCAGAAATATAAATGAAATAGCTCCTGGAGAAATAAACCCTTTTCTTAGCAGGGAATAGATCGAGTATTGTTTGCATTGCTGATTCACGGTAGGAAGCATGGCAAACCTAGCAGCAACAGTGGCCATTTGCTGGAGTGAGAGCAAAATTTCCCATTTTTAGTGGCAAGAATTGGCTAGTGTGAGAGATCAGAGCCCCAATGATTCTCAGACCTTGGCGAACCCACAATAGTTTGCCAGTTCATTTTGGGACTTTCACCAATTAGAAGACAGACCCCAAAGGCTGGGAAGTGTTGAATAACAGAAAAGTGTTAATAAGGCATATTTTGTGGATCATCAAGAAAGTGAGCAGGGTGAACTTTAGAATTGTTTTCTTCTCCATCCTTAACATTAGCAGTTATAGTATTTTTATATCGTAGCTATACTTTTATTACTTTTAATTTTACCTACATCTATGTTTGAATATTATAGTATAATTAATAAACATCACTTTGCTAGGTAACATAAGTATCATCTTTATATATAATAGATAAAAAATTAAATATAAATTATCATTAGCTTAAGGTACAATTTACAATATAACATTAAGTTGCAAATTTTAAAAATACAATGTGGAATGAGTAGATACACAGTGAAAAGGTATGATTACAAATTATAGATAATAAGGACATTAATATTTATTGTATTGAGTCACTAAAAGTTTAAAGAAAAATAGCTGCAAAAATCATATTGATATATTAATATTATCAAATTTATTGCTTTATATGTACTTTAAAATAAGAGATTATGGTTTTTTAAAATATATATTAACATTTGTTGAGCCCCATACTCAACAAATACTTGGTTATGGAACATAAACTTTACAATATCATTTTAAAGCCATAATAAATAATACCATAATAAACCAAATTTTATTAAGGTAATTAGGGTTCATTATGCTTTGATTATCAATGCAGAAAAATATATACTTCTGTCCTCTTGACAGTAATTTTAGGTTGTATTTACCTACACACTATTTTATATTCTTACTTTTTTTTCATGTGATTTTCACTG
Source organism: Mormoops blainvillei (assembly GCA_004026545.1). Classification (NCBI taxonomy): domain Eukaryota; kingdom Metazoa; phylum Chordata; class Mammalia; order Chiroptera; family Mormoopidae; genus Mormoops; species Mormoops blainvillei. Next base: position 7,555 of record PVJD01019861.1, read on the forward strand.
ACATATGCCTTCTGTGATATCTACCAAGTGTTTCTGTGAATAATCCTCAGTAACACCATTATTCTGCAAAAAAAGTGGCAGATTTCTTTCTTGACCATTCAATAATTTCAAATTTAATTATTTTACTCATTATTATATATTTAATACAAATTTCCATTATATTATATATATTTTATGATTAAATAATTAAAATCTAATTCTTATACACATTAAATATCTTGGCTGCTTAATTTTTAATCATGTTAATTTTAAGGAAAAATACATTATAATGATAAAACATTGATATCATAAACTATATGCGGAAGTACATTTTTAAAACGCAAACTTTATTTATAGTGCAAGGTATTATTTACTCTTCTAACCCCTGGAATTTACTATTGTGCTTTTCATCTCTATAATTTTATTTATTTTATATTAATGAGATTATTATACAAATGGAAACGTGTAAACAAATTTAAGATTTTGTTTTCACTCAGTATCATTTCCTCGATATCCATCTAAATTGTGGCATAATATACTGTAATTCAGAGAGTGTGGTGCTGACACAAGGGCATACACATACATCAGTGGAATACAAATGTATCATTTCAAAAACAAACCTGCACATACGTGGTCACATGATATTTGACAATAACATCAAAAATTCAATGGAAAAGAAAAAATATTTTTTTTATTCCAACTTTATCTTAACCAGTTTATCTACAACAATGATATTAGATTAACTTTCCAGGTTACCAAACCATTGGAAAATTGGCTCAAAGTTGAAAGAATAAATCATACTGTAAGTGTGATACATTTCCCTTGATGTTGGTGCATATCATTTTTCAATGAATTTTATTTTTTATTTTTACATTGTTTATGCTGTTACAGTTGTTCTTACTTTTTCTCCCTTTGCCCACCTCCACTCAGCTCCATCTTGTCCCCTCCCCAAGCCAATCCCCATATTGGTCGTCCTGTTCATGGCTTGTGCAATGTTCTTTGGTTAGTGCCTTTACCATCTTTCATATTCTTAATAAATTTTGAATTTCCCTGTAGCTAAAAGTTAACTTTATGTTCTATCTCAAACCATGCACAAAATTTAATTTTAAATGGATCACCAATCTAAAGTAAGAATTTAAAACTATAAAGCTTCTAGAGTAAAGCCAACAAAAATAGTCTTATAACACAAATTTGGGTGGAGATTTTTGGACAAGTTTCAAAACTCAAACAAGAAGAGTTAAATGTTATAAAATTTGAATAAAAATACTGTTCACAAAATATAGGAAATTAAAAAGTAAATCAAATGGAGGAATAAAGTAAATGCAATATATTTATATGGCAAAAATCTCAGAATACTTAAGAAGCTTCTGAAAACTGGCACGAAAAATATTGATAATCTAGTTTATAAAATGGTTAAAGCCTTCAACATACATTTCCCTAAAGTATTTCTGTCTCAAATCATTAGTTAACAGTATGACTGGAATATAAAATTCAGCCACAGTGAATTACTACTTCACCCCATCAGAATAACTAGAATTCAAAAGATGTATAAAACCAGTTTGAACAAGTGAATATTGACTAAATGAATTGCTCATATGTGTTAAGTGGTAATGTAAACTACAAAGAATGCAATGAAAAATTTGCCAGTTTCTACCCTGGCTGGTGTGGCTCAGTGGATTGAGTGCCAGCCTGTGAACCAAAGGGTCTCTGGTTCAATTCCCAGTCTAGGGCACGTGCCTGGGTTGCAGGCCAGGTCCCCAGTAGCGGGGGACCTGCTCAAGAGGCAACTGCATATTGATGTTTCCCTCCCTCTCTTTCTCCATCCCTTCCCCTCTCTCTAAAAATAAATACAATCTTAAAAAAATTTTGTCAGTTTCCAATAAATTTGGTTATATATCTAATCTGATCCAGCACTTCAACCAGTAAAATATACACACAAGGAAAGAGAATGTATGTGCACATACACAGACACTGAAATCTCCAAGATTACTCATAGATCTTTTATTTATAATAACCCCAAACTAGAAACAGTCCAAATGTTAATTATCAGGAAAATAGATAAATGAAGAGTAAATTAATTCTATTAAGTGTTACAAAGAAACAAAAATTATGCATACTTCTACTTTGACTTAGGTTAACAATAACTCGAGCAAAGAAACCACACACTAAGTCAGTTTTTATATTTTATGCTCACATTTATGGAAGCTTCTAGAATAAGCAAAATTAACTTATTTTAATTGGATCCAGGAGTGGTTGTGAAGGCAGGTAGGATAATTGAATGTCAAGGACCATGGCAGAACTACCAGGGTGGATAGAATTATTCTCTGTTTTGATCTGGATGGTGGTTCTTTAGGAGCAGACATAAGTTAATATTCACTAAACTGCACACTTAAGAATTATGCATTTTACTTTGTGTAAATTGCACTTAAGATACAGAAGAAAGAAAGAAAGAAAGAAAGAAAGAAAGAAAGAAAGAAAGAAAGAAAGAAAGAAAGAAAGGAAGAAAGAAAGAAAGAAAGAAAGAAAGAAAAAGAAAGAAAGAAAAAGAAAGAAAGTCTCTTTTTTCTAGAAGTCTCATATACTTGAGAGGTGGAGAGGAAAAGAAGATAAACAATGATAATATCACATTTCAAAAAGCCCTAGACATATGAATATATATATTACATTGTATCCATTTATCTATCAACAGGCACCTAGTTTGTTTGTATATCTTGGTTATTGTAAATAATGTTGTAATGAACATAAGGTTGCATACATCTTTTCAAATTAGTGTTTGGTTTACTTCTGATAAATTCCAAGATGTGGAATTGTTGAGACACATAGTAGTTCTACTTTTAATTTTTGAGACCAAGGTATTAAATAACCCCATATTGTTTTCCATAGTGGTTGCATCAATTTGCATTCCCACCTACAGAACACATGTGTTCCCTTTTCTCCACATCCTCACCAGCACTTGTTAATTGTTGCCTTCTTATTAACTGTCATTTTTACAGGTGTGAGGTGATGTCACACTGTGGTTATCAGTTGCATTTTTTTTGATGGTTAGTGATACTGAGCATCTTTTCAAATACCTATTGACCATCTATATGTTTTCTTTGAAGAATTGTCTATTCAGGTTCTCTGCTCATTTTTCATTGGATTTTTTTATGTTGAATTATATAAGTACTAACAAACATTTAAAGAAGAATTAATATCCATTCTTCTGAAATTATTGAAAAATTTAAGA
>PVJD01019862.1:0-10750 GCA_004026545.1 Mormoops blainvillei
TTAGTACTATAAACACTCAGGTCTGAAGTACTTCAATTTTAATTATGATACAGTAGCTACATCACCATCAAATGCTCCAGGCTTCTTAGTTACTCAGATATAGTAATAAGCTAAAAATTGTTTATTGCATTTTCTTTGAAGATAGTTTCTTGAACTGTGCTTCTTAAGCAAGTTATAAGTAATATAAATCCTGGATATTTTTAGCCATGTAACAAATTTCTTGATGACATCGACATTCTGTACACAGAAATGTAATGTTTTAAGCAATATTGTTTTTCTTTATGTAACTTGACACTCAATCAAAACAACTGAGTAAGGGACAGAGCTGGAAAGAATTTGTCATAAACAAAATACCATTATAAATCACTGTATAGCATTTCTACCTGTCAAGATGATTCATTACTTATTATTCTATTTTCAGTTCTGAGCCATTGACATATAATCAAGAACCAGGTAGAGAGACTGGATAGTTTGTAAAGCTATGAACCCGCCAGCCTTCCAGTGTTGCCAATGAAGAGGCAGTTTTAAAATGACAATGCTTTCTTGCAGATGAACATTTATTGAAAACTGCGAACTGGAAAGTTTAATTTAAAACGTTCATTTAATAAACTAGAAACGCGGTACCCGGTCATTATCTTTGCTGCCATATTTCCTCCAGTTTAACTTACAGTCCGTTGTCGAATATTTAAATCTCTGTTGCCAACCATTTATTACAGTAAAACAAAATTCTACTAACAATGTCATTACTAAATCCTTTTAAATCATTCATCTGCAAATAGGAGTTATCTGAGTTAGTTTTACCTTTGATTTCTACTGCATAGGCCTTAAATATGTTCCTTTTTGACCCTGAACTTTTGAGGGAGGGGCTAAACCATTAGCTTGAAAATTCTTCACATATCATTTCTTGATTTCTATAAGTCGAAATCTTTTTTTTTTTTGTATTTCAAACCAGCCAATTATTCCCAACAAGAACCATTTAAAATTGAATATTCCTATTCATGCTTTCACTATAACAGATTATTCTCGTGTTTTATTTTCACTAAATGCTTGGAAATTTAAGCTTATCTGTTTTACAGTCCCACCAGCAATTTATGAGAGTTCCAGTTTCTTCACATCTACTAGAACACATGTTATTATATGCCCTTTTGATTACAGTCATCCTAGTGCATACAAAATATTTTCTCATTGTGGCTTTGACTTCTATTTCCCTGAGATTACTGATTTGAGCGTCCTATGTGCTTATTGACAGTTATATATTTCTTCTGGCTCAATATCTCTTCAGATCACTTACCCACTTTTTTAAAAAATAGAGGTTATGTTGTGGTTTTACTGGTCAGCTCTTTCTACAATTTAGATTAGATACAAGTTCCTTATTAGATACGTGACTTCCAAATATTTTCTCAAAGTCTGTGGGTTGTCCTTTTACTTTGTTGATGGTGTTTTTTTGAGTGCAGAACTTCTTGAAGCCCAATTGTGCCATTACGTCTTCATTTCTTTTTCCATTGCACTTTTTCCTGTGGGACTCCTGAATGTGGAGCCTTTTTGGTGCAATGTCCTTTTTCCTAGTAAGTACAGGCTTGCTTGGTAAATAATTTCTTGAAAATTCCTTCTGCTTTCAGGAAGTACAATAAAATTAATCTCTAGTTTCCTTAAAGGAATGATGGAAAAATTCCTCTTTATTTTTCTGAGTAATATCTCTTATTTTATTCAAAGGCTAGTCATGGTATTATATTAGTATTTGTATTTTATTCCAAATCTTGTAAATTGTCACCACTGAATATTGTAATTAACAAACATTCTCTCATTTCAAACTTAGTGAGTAGAATATACTACATTGAAGAAAAACAAAATAGATAATATAAATCTTACTAAATTATAGTCAACATATTTAAAAATATCCCTAACATTGGCCTAATACCTCATAACATTCTATGTCACTTTAATAGACATTGAGACATTTGACAATCACAAACACACAACCAATTAACATAATCAACTGTTACAATAAACTGCATTTCAGAGAGAAAGACAGTAATAGATATTATTTTAATTTGCTTTACATGCTTTACAGTATACTAAGCAATTTTATTGGCTGTCTCTCGTGATCCTGTCACTAATTTTGTGAGGTGGTTATAAAATATCTCAATTTCTAGGCCAACCTAAGGGTTGTTTGCAATAAAGTACTCAGGCATCTAAATAAATATAAGTCAAACAAAATTTTATCTTGAGTTTCTAAACAAATATAGATTATTATTTTCATCACAAATTAAATAAACCAGAAGGTAATAAAGATGATAGTCAGTTTCCAGGATATTGACTCACCAAAAAGGAACTATTATCTGGATAGAAAAATCATTCTTATAAATATTTCAAGTGCCTGTTCACTTGTGGAATAAAAAAATATTTACCATTTCTTAAATATAACAAATCTAACTTACCTAAACTCATTTACAACATTTAAATTTCAAACGGATGCTCCTGGCTAATGCTGTTGTTCCCTGACAGGGGTCTCGTCCCTCCCACCTGAGCAGTCGAAGTTTTTGCTGGTGCCTTCGGAGTGTCCTCACTCTGTCCACTCAGGCTTTGCATTTCACTGCTGCTTTAAGAGCTTAATTTCCTACTGTTCACATTGTACCTGGGCATTACAGCTAACTTCCTGAGTGATCCATCTAAAAATGTTAATTTTTATTCTCATATCTTAGACTCCAAGATGCTCTAAATATCTCTTTGCCTTCTTTTTTCCCACTAGAATTTTTTTTGACAATTACAAAAGGGATTTCTCTTTAATGATTTGCTATCATACTGGAATCCCACCTTTAAGAATCAGAATGTGATGGTCCTTCTTACTTACAAAAAAACTACATGAACTTGTGCTCAGTAGGCATGTTTTATTGTTAGTGTATCCTTGTGACAATATTGTGAACCCAAAAAAGGACTTAGTAGTATTGGAGAGCTAGAAAATGCAAATTAACAGTGCTGTAATACAGATTAAAAATGATGCCTTCCACTTAAAAGAAATCCACAGGTAGACACGCCAAGTGTGATCTACTGGCTTGGCTCCACAAACTGTAGGAGCCTGGTAACTTCCAGCTCTCCAGTCTACAGTCCCTGCGGTGCTGCCTTTGCTCTCCCAGGCCAAGGTGACTGCTGGAGGACCAGACATCACACAAGTGTCTTGTACTTGAGGCCAGGAGCAGTGGTGACGAGTCCAGGCCTTCACGGGTTCTCCCAGGAGACGGCACGAAGCACTTCCACTCCCCTGGAGCAGCGGAACCTTGAAACACGGACCAAGCACGGCAGCCAGGAAGCCTAGAGAAAGTCACGTTTCCCTTGGACAGTGATTTTGTGACCTAAAAGCTGAAGTCTCTATTACTGAAGAAAAACAGTAGAGTCATTTGAAAGGAATGGTGCCTCTGCCACAGGCCTGAGTGGCGTTCCTTGTGAATTATCAGGCTACATGGCCTTGTTCGTATTTCTGCAACAGGTCATCTTTCTCCTCGTAAATTCTGAATAAATTATGACTCTAACCTATATTTTGTTACTTATCGGCTTCACAGCTCATCTTATTTGTATTTATATTTCTGCAGTATATTTTTAATCAGAGAGAATCTAGGACCACTTATATAAAAACCCAAACACTTTTACACTCTGCGTTCTCTCTTGTCAATTCTGCCACATAGGATGCCTGCTTTTCTTCTTTTGGATGTGTTTGTATTAAATCATCTTTAGGAGCTACCTTGGTTCTATCAAAAAATAATTATTATTTTATTCATTGCATGCCCTACCTCAAAGAGCATTTATAACTTTCATAGGCATCTTATTTTGTTGGTCTATTTCCACTAACATTCTCTTTCCATTTCTAAGGCATGAAATCTGCCATATGAACGGTTTTTGAGTTGAATGTGTCCCCCAACCCCCAAATTAATATGTTGAATCCCTAACCCCAGAACCTTAGGGTATCACTGTTTTTACAGTTAGGTCCTTTAAGGACATGATTAAAATGAGGCCATTAGGGTAGACTCATCCAATCTTACAGGTGTCCTTATAATAAAAAGAAATTTGAACACGGAGAAAGAGACCAGAGTGCCCCCCCACTCCCCCCCCACACACAGAGGGGAGACGATGTGAGGACATAGTAAGGAAAAAGCTATTTGCCACCCAAGGAGAGCATCCTCAGGAGAGAACAAACCTACTGACACCTTGATCTTGGGTTTTGAGCCTCCAAATCTGTGAGAATATAAGTTTTTGTTGTTTAAACCACCTGGCTGGTAGTATTTTTATGACAAACCTAGAAAGTTAATACAATCATTATTTAATAAAAATTTAGTTAATAAAGTGCTTTTTAAAAAAATCCTCATTTGAGAAGAGAGGATACCTATATCAAAAAGCAAAGTAAGCTTATGTATGTGACATGAAAAAAAAAAATCAGGACACCTCCTGGAAATGTATCACTACTCAGCCAGAATGATCCAAGAATCTGTGATAAAAGCTTTCATAAAAATTCACTTCCTAGGTTATCACACAAACATTAACGTCTATCTTGCCTAATGCACAATATTCAATACATTAACCCCTTGTCATCCTTTAGCCATTAAATTATTGCCTTTGACTCTATCGCTTGATCAATACATTTTAAAACTTAAGCATATCAAAGCCAGGCAGGACTAGCTACAAAAAGTTAGGGGCCCATTGGAAACGCAAATGAAGGGGCCCATGTTTAAAAAGCATTAAGAATTTCAAGATGGCAGCTCTGGCTGGTGTGGCTCAGTGGATTGAGTGCCAGCCCACGAACCAGAGGGCTGCCGACTCAATTCCCAGTCAGGGCACATTCCTGAGTTGCGGGTCATGTCCCCCGTAAGGGGGCATGTGAGAGGCAACCACACATTGATGTTTCTCTCCCTCTTTCTCCCTCCCTTCCCTTCTCTCTAAACATAAAACAAAATCTTAAAAAAAACCCAAAAAGACCCACAGTGGGGCATTGGAGCAAGCACAGGTCCCCCTGAGTGCAGAGCCTCATTGCATAGCAACCCTTGCACACCCTTGAAGCTGCCGTTGAAGCTCATGATTATGGACTAAGACGCATAACCTGGTTTATCATCAACTGATGGCACCTTCCTTTCCTCTGGAGGTTCCATAGCCTGCTGACGACTGGGACCAACTGCCGCTAAGGTGGCTTTTCCCAGCATAATGGCCCTTCAACCCATTTCCAGATAAACTGGAGCACGTGTCCTTTCAAAAAGAATGGCATCCTATTTTTCCAGGCTTTTAGAGGCACACAGGTTACTTGGATTTCACCCCCCCAAGGGGAATGTGTGAGAGTGTATATATAAAATACAGACAACTAAGTGCTGTACAAATATAAAACAAGTTAGGGGAATATAGAACACCATATTTTGATAAATATTGTTTTTAAAAATGTCCTACATTTTATCTGGCTTCTGAATATTCAGCAATATGTTAAATTAATTTGAAATCAGAAAATCTGCCCTGGCTGGTGTGGCTCAGTGGATTGAGCACCAGCCTGCGAACCAAAAGGTCACCAGTTCGATTCTGAGTCAGGGCACATGCGTGGGTTGTGGGCCCGGTCTCCAGTAGGAAGTGCACAAGAGGCAACCACACATTGATGTTTCTCTCCTCTTTCTCCCTCCCTTCCCCTCTGTCTAAAAATAAATAAATTAAAAATCTTTAAAAGGAAAAAGAAAACGATTACACTAATTTGCATTTAACTCTTTTTTTTTTTTTTAGAAATAATATGCCTCTGCAGAGTGCAATGCTGTATTTTCCCAAAGTTTTAGGGCTCTGCACGACTCACTGCCAGTCCCTCATAAGCTGCCGCAAAATTGAAAATCCTCACAGAGTTCTACCAAAAACTCCTTAGTGCTCTGATTATGAAATAGGAACACCTTTAAAGTGTTTACCTCAACAAAGAACAAAAAGAAAGGAAGACATAGTGACTTTGCACACAATTTTCCAAAATAAATTATCTGGCAATGCTGCCAAGCTTCTCTGAAAGCTGCTTTCTCATAGTTATTAGATTTTCTGCACCCAACTACAACGAAAATAAGAGACTTTCAACCATGGGAACTGAGGTAAAGTGGTATTTGGTGAAAGTAGTTTTTTTGTTATTTTTAAATTATAGCTTATAACAATAGCCCTAAAAGTGACATTTTAAAGATGTATTCTATCGCACAATATAAACATTTCCACTACTATAGTTAGAATACTTACAACCCTCATATTGTACTCTAAGAAAAATGTCAAACTTGAATCAAACTATCTTTAAAAATAAGGGGATTGATTATTTTCTTTCAAATATGTGTACAAATAAAACTGACCTCAGGCACAGCAAATTAGGGCTTGGGGGATGGTTTCCCCCAGATCTCTGGGTTTGCCTTCGTCCACGGTTACGGTGAGACAGGCATTACCCAAGAGCACCGGAACAAGGACAGAGACCTTTTCTTTTACTGTCAGTGCTTCCTGCTAAGAACAAAGAAACATTTCCCAGGCGTTCCAGCAGAGCTGTTGAAGGGAATCAGACCTGGATTCACAAACCAATCACTGCTAAGTTAAAGCTAATTCTTTGGATTGGGCTCTCCATCAGGCTACTTACTCTAGGGTATGTTGCAATTTAAATTCATAGTCTTACTGGTGCCCCAATAAAAAAATATATATATTATTACTTTTTTCCATTGAATGACCATCCTGGTTCAGTATTAACTCTGCCTCACATCATCCGCAACTGGGCTTAAAGTTGAAGGCACCACTTCTGTGTGAGAAATGGCAGAGAAAGGACTACACATTGACTCCTCAGCCAGAAGTGCACCAGTATCATTGTTTCTCCACTTTTTATTGTGTAAATAAAGCATGTCACGTGTCCAGATGTGACTTCCATAGGGCCGGGAATGGTGTTTCCTCAGGCAAAGGCCCTGTGAAAGGGTCTCATGGGAAAAGACAATTCATATTTTAACCACAGGGCAATAGAATGCAGGGAGGAAATTCAGCGTATGTTCTTCATCATTGGGGTGTCCTTAATCGTTCATTGTCGCTCTTCAGTGTCATTGCATTTGCAAGACAAAATTCAGTGCTGTAAATAGGAATAACTGGAGGTCTACCTAGAAACCAGTAGCATAACCTAACAAATCAAACTCTTTTGTGAAAACATAGATAAAAAAGATGTTTTTACCTCTGACCCCAGTATGGCAATGAAATCTATTTATAACTTCCTATTTCTCAAATTCTTTAATGTTTACGTGTATTTTCTTTAGTTTGTATGCTTTGAATGAAATCATTGTTTCTTGATATTTTTGTTTAGTAAAAAGCATGGGAGATGTCTAATTTTCCTTGCAGACAGCAGCATATCATTAGTTGTTAAATGTAACTAAAAGTATAAAAAAAGCAAGAATTATCTCATACACTGCCTACCAAAGTTATGTACATTTTCTTTTTCATGCAATGCAATTGTATTTTATATTTAATTCTACTAAGAGATATCCCTTTGAATATTAAGCCATATAACTCTCTTTCATATTTAAATATTAATCTATTATAGACATGTATAGCATCAAAATTGAGAAAGAGGTAAAACACGTATATTTTTTATGACAAATTAATCATTTAATAATCACAAGGTATATACAAAATTAAAAACATGAAAATAACTGCAAACTTTGAGTGAATGTAGCAAGATTTTTATAGAGTAACAAAAAGCTGAGTATGCGTCTTTGCAGCTTTCACTTAGGCATCGTCTTTGACTTTAAGCAAACTCATGGTTTGGCATTGTGCCTTGTTTTCATGCTGCTTGCTTACAGTGCCAACAAACATCAGAACAGCATTTTCCTGAGAACCGTTGTGGCAAGTGTTGTGTTTGTGACCTAGTCAAAATTCCACGGAGTGATAGGACAGACACAGCCAAACAGGAATGAAAAGGAGAGAAGATGAAAGGAGAGGGGTTTTTCACAATAATGACCCTCCATCACGTCTGTTTTAGTCACTTTCAGCCTCTGTGCATGACATAAATCCTGGAATATCTTCTCGCTGACTTAAGTAATGCACTCAATGTAATCATTTTTTTAAGGAGGAAGGCATATTTCAGGACTAGAGTCAGAGGACAAACCTCAAGAGGCAGCATGTATATTCATTTCTCCCCAAGTGTTATGATTTGTCTTCAATTTTCCCTATCATTTTCAATTTTAAATTAATTAAATTTTGTGAATGCTTAGGTCAGAAAATTTTGTTTCGTGAAATATGTCTCTTGCTGGGGAATTTATAGTATTAAGAAGTTTTCACCCTAAGAAGAGAAAAAATTACAGTAGGTCTTATATGAGCTTTAGACTGGGAAAGACAGAGATGAGAAAACAAATTTGCTAGTTTTTTCTCACTCTTCATGCAGACTTCTTTCCTTTATTTCTCTCTCCGTAACTTCTTTCTTAGCAAAAGTACCTATTTAGATTTTACAAAATATGCCCCAAAATATACCTTTAGGCCTAAGTGTATGAGTTTTTTCACTGCAGAACTTCAAACATTCAAACAGATTTTCTTCACCTGTCAACTTCCTATCTGCCTGGGAGGGAATTACCCAGGTGGAAACTGCTGTCTATCTCTCTTCTAAACAACTGTGGCTGAGGGCCAGAGTGGGTTCATGGTTGTCACCTTACCAACCCTCTCTGCAGGACAAGGTGGGAATTGACCTGAAACAGCTACCTAGTTGAGAAAAAAGTGCTCAAGCCTTTGAGGAGCATGAAGGCTATAGCCCCAACCTAATGTGTCTTTACTTACAACAGGGAGAATTAAAACAGCATTGTTCTGGTCAGTAAAATATAGTTAAGGGCATTTGAGAACTCCTATATGCCATGGAAAATGTTTTGAGTGGTTTTTCTTTTCTGTGTTTCTTACATGGAAGTTCTTTGAAATCAGGGGCTACCTTCTTGGTACTTAAATTGCTACAGGACACAGAAATAACCTATATTTTCCTAAATATTGCTTTAGATTTATTTTATATTTCAGTTATGCATTGCATTTATTGTATTTTGAGACTGGCATTTCTGCATGCTTTTCTTGAGAAAATCAATTTGTTATCATTAAGGGAATGAGACAAAGAGAAGTAACCCCATGTACTCAGTTAGTGCTTGGGGCCTATGAAATGAAAAGTTAAATACACACAGACACACACACAGCAGCTTCAGTCCACTGGCTGCAGTACGTCTGAGCTCAAATGATAATTGAATTTCATGGGTTTTAACTTTTTCTTGGATGACAAATATTCCATACTCAAAATAATAATTATAAAGTAAATGAAGTAATTACCAAAACTGAGAACATATTGATATAACACTCTTTTAGCTCAAATAAATATGTCAGCACACATATAAGCCTTTCTAAAAAGAATATTTCTTTTTGGAAAAGAAATATTTAAAAATAGCATGTTGTTATGATTCACAATAAAAATGTTATTGGAATGATTTTAAGAAAAGATGAGCTCAATTTCTGTGATGTCTTATTTCTCTGTAGCCTGTGTGAAACATGATTTAAGATAAAAGTGACACGAAGTTTTCATTGAGAAGTTTTGCTTGTTAATTCTTTCAAAAATTATTGGTAATTGTTATTAATTCTTACCAAAGTTAATGGTAAGATCCTTCAGATAGGAGCTGGACAAAGTTTTAAAAATTTTCAAAAGACAGTTACATATTTTCATCTTTACAGGGATGGTCAGCTGTTGTGCATTCCTGAGCTTCACATTCTGAGCTTCATTTCTGAGCTCTGTCTCAATGCCACCGAAACATACTCAGGGAGATATGTTTCCTCTAGAAACTAAGCTTGTAATATTTACCCCCAAATAGCGAACTTTCTGTCCCTCAATATAAACTTGAGTTGAACATTCAATATAATGATACGTATTCACACTTGTTTTAAACTTTTGGCCTTTTATTTCTAATACCTAGACAAACATATTAAATGGTTGCCCCTTATGTTATGCTTGTACTTTTTCTGGACAGACCTCATATTAACATGATGTAACAGAAGTGTTGTGAAAAAAACTCACTTAAATAATGCTCTGTCTACACAATTCGATTTATGTAGAATCACATGACTCGCTATTGACATCCCTGGAATTTATCCTAGCCAAGGATGTACAGGACGAGATGTCTCCATTATTGCACTGTTTATCTATTAGCCTGTCATCTTTGCATAGATGAACATCAGACCTTTGCCTGTTCGACCTTTACAACAAAATACTTTAATGCCATAATACTTTCTTTTTAAAAAGTAGAACTTCTACCATCTTAATATGTTTCTTCCTTTCTTAAGAAGTTCCTTCCTTTGGCAGGAAATGAGCTCACAATTCCCTCTGCTGAAGAAAGCCATCTGTGAATCAAATACAGTTTGAGGAAAGCATCACCTTATGCAAAAGATAAATCATATGATATTGTTATGCTGAATGAATAAGGAACCATAGACTGAGAATAGATTAGATGATTGCATTATAAAGACATCAAAGTAAACTGATCTGAAGGATGCACTATGAATGGACGGAAATTCGAAGATATTACATCGCTACCTAAGTCTATGGGAATCTAATGAACAAATACTGATTTTTTATTATAGACTTTCAGAAGACTGAGCATTAATGTGAACACCATTTTAGAAAGTTTATTATATTTATTACCCTCATTACATATGAAATAATAGACTCAACTAAAGTACTTTCACTAGCAAGAATGTTTTAAAAATCTTCTCACCTTATCCATTAATT
>PVJD01019863.1:0-10747 GCA_004026545.1 Mormoops blainvillei
TAAGAATAAAGCTTCTTTCAAGTCATCATCATTGTAAACCTACTTTTACCCCACCCTGTATAAATGTAACTATGTAATTTTGAACTCTTATTTGCCTATAAGTGAGGCAAAAAAGATTAATATGTTGTTTGCATGCCAAATTTGGAGTCAGACTCTGGACTCAAACCCTGAGACTGATATCTAAGTGGTCATAGACCATCTTCCTTGTCCATTGTTGTCTTCCTTTAGATACATAGTTAGAATGATATCCAAGTTGAATGAAGGAGTAAAATAAATTAACAAACATCAGAAAACTCAGGTCATCAGTTTACTCAAGGGATATCTGTTGAGTATCTAGTTACTATATGCTAGTCGCTATTCTGTGCCTTGAATATTAAATGCCTGTGTAGTAAACAAAGCTGACTCAGATTCCTGATTTCATGGATGGAGAAAGGCACTGGACAAAATTTCTAACAGTAAATGATAGGGTCCATTAGGACCTCCTAGTAAGGGCTAGGGAGACAGTATAAAGTACACTGTAATGATGCAGTTTCTTTGAAAAGCAGTCTGTCAGTCCCTCAAATTTTTAACATGGATTTACCACATTATGAAGCAATTCCACTCTTAGCTCCCTGAGAAACACAATATACATCCATAGAAAGACTTGTACACCAATGTTTATAGCAACATTGTTCATAATGAACAAAAAGCAGACACATGTTACAACATTAATGTTTAGCACATTATGTAGAGTGAAGGAAGCCATAGCATAGTATACTATTTCATTTATATGAAATTTCCAGAATAGGTGAATGCAGAATGATGGTTGATTCGTGGCTGCCTAGACCTGGAGAAGGAAGGTCTGTTGGTGGACAGCAAATGATAGGTAATGGGTACAGAGCCTTTTGGGGCGTGATAAAATGAAACTTTATGTTGTGAAAGCTGCACAACTCTGTGAATGTACTTTGTTCACTGAATTGTACACTCAGTGTGTGAATTGTGTGTTTAATGGGTGAATTGTATAGTATATGAATTATATCTTAGTAAGGTTGATACAAATAGGTTTATGAAACAGAGAAGGAGCCAGGGACAAATGCAACAAATAGTTTAGAGGGATGAAACTGGAATAAGAGGAATATATTTCAGAGAGATAATCAGGAAATACTTCCATGTAAGATGAATTTGATCAGATATCTGAAGATGGTGAGGACGGGCTCCCCCAGAAAACCAGTGCGTGTGAGAAGGGAAAGGAATGAAGAGGAGAGACATTATTATTCCCAATTCTACCATTTACTTGCGTATTAATCACGTTATCCTACATTCAATCTTCCCGTCTCATTCTGCCTCTCACAGTGCTAGGAGTCTCAGATCCCTTCTTTGTATGAAATAACTATGACGCCCTGTGGTGATTTCTGATAAATGCTTTGTTTATGGAGCAACAGATACACCCAGTGGTGACACCTAATAAATGTCACTGATAATTTGTTCTGTGGAACAACGGTAGCCAGTGGTGACCCACAACAAATGCTTCGTTAATGCGGTGGTAAAGCTTCATTTGGTGGAAGAGCAGCGACACCCAGTGGTGTCTCCTGATGAATACTTGTATTTTTGGAGCTACTGACATACCCACTGCAGGAGCCTGATAATGGCTTTGTTCTGTGGAGCTATAGTGCCACCAAGTGGTGGTTCCTGAAAAATGCCCTGCAGAAGAAACTGCCTAGGCCTTTCCAGCTGGGAAGACAAAATATAATACTCAGGGTACTACTGACGAGATGGCAGGTCTGATAGTAAGACCCCTGAATCTTCATCACTGTAAGACCAACTGGGGAATGTGAAAGTATGGTACAATGACTCACCAGTTTATTTCACTCACAAGGTGCATTCTAGTCAAAACAACATTTTAATCAACTTCATTTTCAATAGTATTCTTTATTCCTTCTATATTTATTTGCTCATGAATACATCTAAGAATCTTTTCTATATCCCTAGTGGCTGTCACCTTTCACTACACATTTACATCACAATAGGAGAAAGGAGGCTTTTAAAATCCACATCCTCTTCAGAGATAACTGACAGTAATTTAGGTGATAATAATGTTTGGTGGCCTAAATCCAAATTTAATAAAGGTAGTACAACCGAGTACTTATAAACAATTAATCTAGGCTTTGTACCTTTATTGGTAACTTGCTCAATCCAGCAAGTTATCAGAATATCTATTCTAGTTTTCTTCAGTATACTATTTATTTCTCCTTCCTAAAAGCTAAGGGTAATGATATACTGTACAATTTTACAAATTTATTATGAAAAGATATATAAATTCACAGCCACTTGCATTATGGCCACCTTCAAACATCTTCAAGAATGAAGCAAAACTTGTGCTAAAATGTTATTTATTAGAAATCTAAATTTCCTAGCATTGAGATTATATACTGGGAAATGCTACTTGGAAAGAAATAATAGAATTGGAGAAATGTATAGACAGGTACTTCTGGCTATTGGGAAAAGATTCCCAGTAATGGTTATTTTAATATCTGAGGTGACAACCAGATGATTGTGTTATGGGTCATGTCTCAGGGCTGCCTTAGTAATGGTAGATTTTACACTGAATATATGGTAATGTGTTTTGTTCTCAGATATTACAAGTATTAATCCCCTTAAATGTGGTCAAAAGAGAAACACTGTATATTATTCTGAATGTCATCTTAAACATCTCAGTTTTACCATGAGAGTGCTTTACACTCTTTTACACCAAGCTGTGGAGCAACATCAACTCCCCTCCTGATCAGGCACTTGACAGACCTTTAATGAAATTCTATATGTACTCCATGCTTGGGCTTGTTGTCTATAAACAAAGAAGGTACAGTAGTTGATTTGAAAATGTTTTCCAACTTACACTTCCTTCCCTGATACTGTTTCATTAGGAAATAGGGAGTTAAGAAAAAGTCATGTAACAAATCGGCTCAGTTACCTACTAACAGTATTCTTTTGATTATCTGAAATAATAAACTGGGCTTTCTAGTTCATAAAGATATAAGCATACAAATGTAGTCTCCAAAAATTAGAATACAATAAAACTGGCTAACTAAAAATATATGTATATATGAATTAGTCTTATTGTTGAAAAATAAAACAATTGGAGTAAATTTATCCAAAAAATAAAAGATGTATAGTAAAAAATTATAAGACATTAAAGAAAATAAGTCAAATAAAGATATTAATACATGGGGCATATACCATGCTCAGGCATAGGAAGAACTAAAATAAAAATATTCATGTTACCCCAAGTAATCTATAGATTCCACATAGTTCCTATCAAAATAACAATTATGTGTTTCATATAACTAGAACAAATAATCAAAAACTTTGCATGAGAATACAAAACACCCTGAATAGTGACCACATCTTGAAAAAAGAGAACAAAGTGGGAGATATCATACTATTTTTTATTAAACATCACTACAAGTGATTGTAATTAATACAGCATAATACTGGCATAAAAAAAGAGCCTTACAGATCAATGGAACTCAATAGGGAACCTAGAAATAAACCTATGCTGATATGATAAATTAACCTATAACAAAGGAGGAAAGAACCTACATGGGGTCAAGACAGTTGATCAATAAATGGTGATGGATAATTGGACAAATAAAATTAAAATTACACCACATCCTCACACCATATACAATAATAAGATGTATTAAGACTTAAATGTAAGACTTAAAACCATAAATATACTGAAAGAAACATAGTAAAATCTCTGACATTTGTCACAGCAGTGTTTTTCTAATATATTTACTTGCACAAAGGAGAAAAGAGAAATGAGTAAACAGAACATCATACTAAGAAGTTTTTGACATCAAACTAAAAAGTTCATGAACAACAAAGCTAACCATCAACAAAACACAATGTACTGAATGGGAGATTATATTTACTGATATATTGGGTAAGGGTTTAATGTCAAAAATTTATAAAGAACAGTCAGACAACACCAGAAAAGCACACAACCCATTTAAAAATCATAGAGGACCTACTCAGACAAATCTCTAAAAACGATAGCTGTATGGTCAATAGACATATGAAGAGTTGCTCAACATCAGTAAGCAGAGAGATACGCATCAAAACCACAATGAGATATCATCTCACACATGTCAGACTGGCCATTATTAATAAGCAACAAGTGTTTGTAAAGATGTGAAGAAAAAGGAACGCTGATGCTAGGAATGGAGATTGGTGACAACCAGTATGGATAAGAGTGTGGAGGTTCCTTAAAAAATTAAAAATGGAAGTGCCTTAAGGTGCAACAATTCTACTTCTGTTACATATTCAAATAAATCCAAAACACCAATTTGAAAAAATATATGCACACCCATGTTTATTTCAGCATTATTTATAATATCCAACATATGTAAGCAATTCAAGTGTGTGTGTGTGTGTGTGTGTGTGTGTGTGTGTATTCTGTCCAAAAAAGTCCAGTCATTGTTCATATAACAAGAACAGTTTGCATGACATCATTGTAACCTGGCAGCCAAGGAGAGCAGGCTAGAATGCATATGCATGAACAATGACAACTTAGTAATAGTTGTAGTAGTGTTAGTTAGTAGTAGTAGTAGTGTGCTACTAGTCAGTGGCATTAGTCAGTGGTAGGCAGTAGATATCATTGAGTGAGCATGTGTACCATGTGGTCATCACATTCAAAATGACTGTGCAAGTAGCATGATGAACTACATCCAATTTTGTGTTAAGTTTGAACATGCCTCTGCAGAAACCATTTGTATGATTTTAAAGGCCTCAGCCATGGGCAACTGGTGATTGGCAGTTTCACTATGACAACAGTGATCTTCACTTATGCATCATACCTTGTGAAGTTTTTTCTGAAACATCAAATCACCCAGGTGACTCAGCCCCCTACAGCCCAGATTTGCTGTCCTGTGACTACTGGCTTTTCCCAAAACTAAAATCAACTTTGAAAGGGAAGAGATTTCAGACCATCGATGAGATTCAAGAAATTATGTCAAGGCAGCTGATGCTGATTGGGAGAACTGTGTGAGGTCCCAAGGTGCCTACTTTGAAGGGGACAGAGGCGTCATTGTCCTGTGTACAATGTTTCTTGTATCTTGCATCTTCTTTAATAAATGTCTCTTTTTTCATATTACGAGGTTGGATGCCTTTTGGACAGACTATCTATGATGGAATATTACTCTATTACTCAACCAGGTCAAATCTTAGACCCTGGCCAGGCAGCTCATTTACAGCATTGTCCCAGTACAGGAAGGTTGGGGTTCAATTTCCAGTTGGTGTACATACAAGAATTAAGCAAAGAGTACATAAATTAATGGAGCAACAAATACATGTTTCTCCTATCTCTTTCTTTTTCTCTCTCTGTCTTTCTCTCTCTAAAATCAATGAATAATTTTAAAAATGAAATTAGGTCCTTTGCCCATTTTTAAACTGGGTCATTTGTTTTCTTGGTGTTGAGTTTTGTAAATACTCTATAAATTTTGGATATTAACCCCTTATCAGATATATTGGCAAATATGTTCTCCCATTCTGTGGGTTGTCTTTTTACCTTGTTGATTTCCTTTGCTGTGATTTCACTCATGTGGAATCTAATAAACAAACTGATATAACAAGAAAAATAGAGGAAGACTCATGGATGAGGGGCAGATGACAGTTAGTGCAGGGGGTTGAGGTTAGATGTTGGAGGGATACAGCAAAAATAAAAAAGGACTCATGGACATGGACAACAATGTGGGGATTGCTAGGAGGTGATATAAGGGGACTAATTAGTAGTGGAAAAAATACAATAAATGTAAAATTTTAAAAATAAGAGAAAATAAATGAAATCTTAAAATTTGCAACAGCATTAAAGGGCCTACAGGGTATTTTACTAAGTAAAATAAATCAGGCATAAATGTACAAATAAGTTATGATATCATTATGTATGAAATCTAGGGAACAAAATAAGTACACAAAGAAAGTAGAAACAAATTTATATTGATAGATATGGGGAATAGTTTCAAGCTGCCAGAGGGGAGGGGTGTTATTGGATTGGGGAAAAAATGGAAATGAGATTAGGTGTTAATGGGCAGTTACAAAATAGTCAGGGAGATCTTCAGTGATAAAGTATATAGAACATAGTTCACAATAATGTCAAAACTATCTGTGCTGCCAAGTGAGTTCTGAATTATTGAAGTAAATGCTTTCTAACTTATGCAAATGTCTATGCACTGTGGTATTCAGCTAAAACTAATAAAAAACTATTGATTGCACACTGTAATAACAAATAAAATTTAAAAACAATTTTTTTCTGTTTATAAAGTGCAACAACAAATGTAAACATAAGCATAAACATGAAACTCATATATAAGTGAATGAATTATGTCAAACTAAAAATCTTCTGCACAGAAACCAACAAAATTAAAAGGGAACCTACTGAATAGGAGAAAACATTGCAATATGTATGTCCAAAATAAATAATTCATACAACGCAATCTAAAAAAATTGATTAAAAAGTCGGCAGATGACCTAAATAGGTATTTTGCCATAGGATATATAGGTGGTAAATATATACATGAAAAGATGGTTGATATCACTAACATCATTAACTACCAGAGAAATGCAAATCAAATCTACAATGAAATGTAACCTAACACCTGTTAAATTGGCATTAACTAAAAGTACAGGAGAAACAAGAAGTAGCAAGCAAGAGAGCTCTGACAATGCTAGCAGCTGACTTCTCCATAGACATCCTATAAGCCAGAAGGAAATGGCAAAAAGTATTCTGAGTAACAAAAAGCAAAGGCCTGCAACCAACACTATTCAACCCAGTAAGGGTCTCAATAAAAATGGAAGGTGAAACAAGGAGTTTCTCAGCAAAATAAGGCTAAAAGAATACACCTCCACCAAACCAGCATTATAAGACATGCTAAAGGGATGCTTTAAGAAGATGAATACATATCTTTGGGTGGGGAGAGGTATAAAGGGGGAAAATGACAATGAATAAGTACCTCTCAGTAGTAACATTAGATGTGAATGGATTAAATACTTCAATCAAAAGACACAGGGTAGCTGAATGGGTAAGAAAACATGACCCATATACATACTGTATACAGTAGACCCAACTCAGAACAAAAGATGTACACAGGCTGAAAGTGAAGGGTAGGAAAAAATATTTCCTATCTAATGGACAGGAAAGGAAAGCTAGGGGAGCAATATTTATATCAGACAAAATAGATAAAAAACAGGGGCCATAAAAAGAGACACAGAAGGTCATTTCATAATTCTGAAGGGAAGAATCTATGAAGAAACTATAACCATTGTAAACCTACACGCACCCAACATAGGAGTACCCAAATATATAAGGAAAAGATATAGACAGCAACACACTTATATTAGGGGATTTTAACACCTCACTGTCAACAACAGATAGATCATACAAACAAAATATCAGCAAGGACAAAGTGGCACTGAATGAAATCCTAGATCAATGGGCTTAACTGACATACACAGAAGCTTTCACCCTAAACAAGCAAAACATACATTCTTCTCAAGTGCACATGGAATATTTTCAAAGACAGATCTCCTGTAGGACACAAAAGAATCCTCAACAATTAAAGAAAATGAAATCATATCAAGGATTTTCTCAGATCATAAGAAATCAACCTCTAGGAGGAGAGCTCAAAAAGATTCAAATACATGGAGACTGAATAACATGCTATTAAACAATGAATGGGTCAATAATAAGATCAAAGAAGAAATCAAAAAGTTTGGAAACAAATGAAAAAGAACACACCACTACTCAAAACCTATAGGACACAGTGAAAGCTGCCCTGAGGGGGAAGCTTATATCAGTACAGGTCTACCTAGAAAAGATAGAAACATTTCAAATAAATGACCTAGTACTACATCTATGAAAACTATAGGAAAAATAACAAACAAAGGCTAGAGCAAACAGGATGCAGGAAATAACCAAGATCAGAGTAGAATAAATGACATAAAGGTCAAAACAACAATACAAAGGATCGATAAATCCAGGATCTGGCTCTTTGGAAAAATAAATCAAATCAACAAGCCTATAAGCAGACTCATCATGAAAAAAAGGGAGAGGACACAGATAAAGAAAATCAGAAATGAAAGAGAAGATATTACAACTGACACCACAGAAATACAAAGGATTGTAAGAAATTACAATGAACAATTGTATGCCAAGAAATATGAAAACCTGGGTAAAAGGGATAAATATCTAGATAAATATAGGCATCCAAAGCTGAATTAAGAAAAAACAGAAACCCTGAACAGATTGATAACAGCTAGTGAACTGAAACAGTAATCAGAAAACTTCCAGCACACAAAAGCCCTGTCCTAGATGGTTTCACAAGAGAATTTTACAAAATATTTAAGGAGAAGTTAAACCCCCATCCTTCCCAGAGTATCCCCAAAACTTCAGGAAGAGGGAAGGCTCCCAAAGTCTTTTTATGAGATAAAGACAAAATCAGATAAAAACACAAGAAAGAAAACTACAGGCCAACATTTCCAATGAACATAGATGCTATAATCCTCAACCAAATATTGGCAAACCACATCCATCAGTACATTAAAAAGATCATATACAATGATCAAATGGGAATTATCTCAGGGATGTAAGAATGGTACAATATATGCAAATCTATAAATGTAATACACCAAATAAAGAATATGAAAAATAAAAACCACATGACCATATCAATAGTTGCTGAAAAACCATTTGATAAAGTACTGCATCAATTTATGATAAAACCACTCAGCAAAAGGAACACACCTCAACATAACAAAGGCTATATATAAGAAATCTATAGCCAACTTCATATTCAGTGGGCAAAAACTAAAAGCTTTCCCACTAACACTGGGCACAAGAAAGGGGTGTTCATTTTCAACACTACAATTCAACATATTATTAGAAGTTCTGGCCACAGCGATCAGACAATAAAAATGAATAAAAGGCATCCAAATTGGAAAGGGGGAAGTAGAGCTGTCAATCTTTGCAGATGACATGATAGTATACACAGAAAACCCTATAAACTCACCCAAAAAACTACTTGACAAAATAAATGAATTTGGCAAAACAGCAGGATAGGTCAACATTCAGAAATCAAAGGCATTTTTGTACAGCAATAGTGAAATATCAGAAACAGAAATTACAGAAAAATTCCCATTTACTATAGGAAGAGAAAAATAAAATACTTAGGAATACCCTTAACCAAGGAGCTAATATACCCATACTCAGAAAACTACACAACGCTGAAGAAAAAATTAAGGAAGACACTATAAATGGAAGCATATACTGAGTCCATGGATTGGAAGAAATAACATAATTAAAATGTCCATATTACAAAGACAATTTATGTATTCAATGCAATCCTTATCAAAATACTAATTACATATTTCACAGATATAGAATATTTAAAAAATTTATATGAAACCATTAATGACCCTAAATAGTCTCAGTAATTTTGAGACAGGAGAACACAGTAGCACAGGTCTCAATAACTGACATCAACCTATGTTACAAGGCCACTATAATCAAAACAGTCTGGTACTGGCATAAGAACAGACATATAGACCAATGGAACAGAGTAGAGAACCTAGGAATAGACCTGTGTCAATATGGTCAGTTAATATTTAACAAATGGGGCCGGAACATAAGATGCAGTACAGTAACTTTTTCAATAAATGGTGTTGGGGAGAACTGGACTGCTACCTAGAAAAAAAATGAACCTACAGCACCAACTTACACCATACACAAAAATAAACTTAAGATGGATAAAAGACTTAAATATAAACCATGACAGCATGAAAGTCTCAGAGGACATCATAGACTGAAAAATCTCAGAGATCTCATTTAGCAATATTTTCACTAATATATCCCCTCAATCAAGGGATATAAAGGAACAGGTAAACAAGTGGGATGACATCAAACTAAAATGCTTCCACATGGCTAAAGAAAACATCAACAAAATGAACAGGTAACCAGTCATATGAGAAAACATATTTGCCAATGATACTCTGGGCAAGAGTTTGATCTCCAAAATATATAAAGCACTCACATGGCTCCACATCAGGAACACAAGTAATCCAGTTACAAAATGGGCAAAAGGACTGAACAGACGCTTCTCCAAGGAGGACACACACAGGGCCCAGAGACACAGGAAAGGATGCTCAGCGTCACTAGCCATCACAGACATGCAAATTAAAGCCACAATGAGATACCACTGCACACCAGTCAGAATGGCCATCATAATCAAATCAGCAAACAAGAAGTGCTGGTAAGGATGTGGAGCAAAGGGAACCCTAGTACCCTATTGGTGGGAATGTAGACTGGTGCAGCCACTGTGGAAGAGTTTGGAATTTCCTCAAAAACCTAAAAATGGAACTGTCTTTTGACCCAGCAATTCCACTGCTGGAATTATAGCCTAAGAATCCAGAAACACCAATTAAAAGGAACCCATGCACCCCAATGTTCATACAAGCACAATTTACAATAGTCAAGTGCTGGAAGCATCCTAAGTGCCCATCAGTAAATGAGTGGATGAAAAAATGGTGGTATATTTACACAATGGAATACTATGCAGCAGAAAGAAAGAAGGAGCTCCTACCCTTCATGACAGGGATGGATGGAACTGGACAGCATTATGCTAAGTGAAATAAGTCAGATGTTGAAAGATACTGTATGATCTCACCTAGAAGTGGAACCTCATCAACAAAACAAATGAGTAAACAAAATATAACCAGA
>PVJD01019864.1:0-10732 GCA_004026545.1 Mormoops blainvillei
TCCCCACTAAAGTTGTTAAAAATCCCCAGCAAAGGAAGATAAAAGATGATATCCAGAAAAGAAAAAGGAAGTAAGAGAGAGGCAATGGCAGAAATGGAGGCCCGCACAGTCCTGGAGGTTAGACAGAGATGGGGAGGGGGGAAATGGCCAAGCAGAGAAAGCGGGCGTTGGAGTGCGAGATGTGCCTAGTTCCTACCTCAGAACCTGGAAGGCTCAGGTCTCAGAGGCACCAAGTACCAGGGAGGGGATGTAGGGGGACACTTTCTGGTCTGATTCCCCAGGCCCCTCGTCTACCCACACAGGAGCCTGGAGTGGGTGTGGGTGAGACCCTTCACTGAAAACAGGGGAAGCAGAGCAGACCTGCGTTCAGAAAGAGTGCGCTGCACAGCTGCTCAGTGCTGCCCTGGTGGCAGGCCCACCTTCTGCGATGCTCGGAGCCCAGAGCCAGGACAACCACTCCCAGCTGATGCTGCCTTGTGCCTCCCGGGCCCATTTTCAACCATGTTGGCCCAGCCTAGGCCACCATCCCAGCAGTGTACCCAGACTCTGGGTTACAGACCTGACCATAGTGACTCCCCCTCCAGTGCCCATCCCCCCCTGGGTTCCCACAACACTGGAGCCAGGCAGACACCCTCAGCAGGAGACTGGAGGCTTCTTTGGAGATAGAGAATTGCCCCAGAGAAAAGATCCCTTGGTGCTGATGTTTGGAGGGTCTCAACTCAGTTGTCATTCCCCCAGCTCAACCTGGGACAAAAGGCCCTCAGGGGGACACCAGCCTCTCTTGGGGCAAGGATAGAAGTCGACATTAACTAAGCACCTGGTGTGTGCCACGGTGTCCAGCCATCTTTCATGTACTAAACTCATTTTCTCCTTACTGTACTGTAATGGTACCATTTTTATCTCTACTTTGCAGATGAGGGGACCAAGGCCCAGGAGGTGAGGAAGGTCACTCACCCAGGAAGTGCACTGGGGGTAGAGTCTCAGGCTTTGGGCTCCAGAGGCTGAGCTACAGACCTTCCACTGGACTAGGGAAGGAGGACTGGGCCCATGGTCCGCAGCCTCCAGAGATCTGGGAGCAGGGCTGTCACTGGAGGGGGCATCAGGGGTTACTCACCACTCGTGGGTGAGCAGGTCAAACTCCCCGTACAGCTGGCCCATCGTGATGGACTTGGGGTTGAGCACGTAGTAGTTGACAGCCTCATACACCCCACCACTGATGGATGGCTGTCCTTTCAGCGATGTCATGGCAGCTGCTAGGGTTCTGTAACACTGGGAAGACAGGCACCCAAGAGTGAGCCACTTGGCCCCCTGGAGAGCAGGGCTGGAGTGGGTTGCAGGCCACAGGGGGCAGGAGGTATTCTAGAAACCAAGAGGCGCAGATGGGGACCAAGATCCTTGCTGAGGCTGCATTGCCCTCGGGCCCACTGTCCGGGCGCTGGGCTGCCTGGCTTTGCTGCACTTACTTTACTCTTGCCAGAGCCGGTGGGCCCGACGAGCATGAGGCCATGCCGCACCACTGTGGTCTCATAGAGCTGGATGCACTTGGTCAAGAAGCCTGGGGAGACATGGCACAGGAATCCAGGGTCAGAGCAGGGGCTTAGTTCTGTCTGCCACTAGCATGCCGTGTGCCCTCAGATGGTCACCTCACTCCCTGAGCCTCAGCTTCCTCATCAGCGGAAGGAGGCCACTTACTCCTTAAGGACAGGGGCCGGAGAAGCCCTAAGCATGAGCCTGGCAGAGAGCAGGAGCTCTCTGCTCACAGCCAGCCACGGTTTCCACTGGGACGATTACTCCCCAACGTCCATTGGTCAGGTGGCAGACCACGTGGGCCTGCTCAGTGTCAGCCATCACAGGCCCACAGTCAACTCCAGCCCAAAGCTACTGCCCAGCCAGCCTACCAAGAGCATTGCCCTGTGTAAGTGCTGGCCAATACAAGGTAAAAATCCCAGGGTCACTCAGGAATTTTAACTGAGAAGACCAGAGCTCTGGAAACAGCTGCCAGCTGTAGGTGGAAGGCCAGACCCACACAGGTAGGAAATGAGAGCATCACTTTGGCCCAAGTGTCTGCGGGGGGGGTTGTGGCACTGCAGGTTGGACAACCTTGCCAAAAGCACCAGGGCTCATTATTCGGTGATGGCAAAGCTGACCCAAGATCATCAGGGAGAGAAGAGTTTGAGGCTTCATTCACGGAGCCTGCTGGGGCCTGGAGGGCAGAAGGTGGTGTCGAAGCCACACATGGGCAGAACAGTGGAGGGCAGGAGGAACAGACTTGCGACATGAGTATATGAGGCCCCAGAGGGGGGTCCCACATGGTCAGAGTGACCAATGTGACTTTCTGGAGGAGCATCATTCTCCCTGGGAGGGTCTGCGAGGAGGAGAGGGCCTCCAGGCTTAGGGCTATGGGGACAAGAGCTGCATGCCCATGTGCTAGCAGGGCTGAGGCCCTCAGTTTCTATCAGAGAAGGGTGTTGGGGTCATAGGAAGTCTAATTAAGAGTGGTGTCCACCACAGCCCTTCCAGGTGCATGGCGGCCTTTGTATCAAGCCAGTTCAGAAGCACCCAAGTGCTCCTATGATGCCAGGGCTGTAGTTCCACAAGGAGACTGAGCAAGTCCTGCAGGTGGGAACAACATGCTTTGCTTAGGGAAGGAGGCCTTTTCTAGGAATCTTCTTTCTAATATTTAGTCTTTGACCCTGGTTCCTGACACAGGGCTCCTAGGCCTTTGTAATTTCCTGAGTGCTGGGAACTCTTGGTCTAGGGGGACGACTCAGTGCCAAGCCTCTGGAAGGGGCTGGTCGCCAGAATGACCAAGCCATGATTAGAAGTTGGGAACTTACAGGCCCACACCCATCCTCCAGAAAGGGGAAAGGAGTTGGAAATGGGGTTAATAATTGATCATACCTACATGATGAAGTCCCCATAAAAATCCCCAAAATACCGGGTTTGGAGAGCTTTCGGGTTAGTGAACACATCCACAGGCTGAAGGCGATGCACTCTATGCATCACGCCAACTCTATGGGGTCAAACCTCACCCTAAGTATTTATTTCTTCATCCGCCTGTTTATCTATATCCTTTATCATATAATAAACCAGTAAGCATCAGTGTTTACCTGAGTTCTGTGAGCTGTTCTAGCCAATGGTCAAACCTGAGGTTGGGGTCATGGGAACCTCTAATTTGTAGCCAAGTTAGACAGAAATTGTGGGCAACTTGGGGATCCACTGCATGCAACTGGCATCTCAAGTTGACAGTGAAAACAGTCTTTGGAACTGAGCCCTTAACCTGTGGGGTCTATGCTAACTTTGATAAGTGTCCGAATTGAACTGAAGTTTAAGATACCCATCTGGTGTCAGAACTACAGTGTGAGAGTGAAGGGCTTTTTTCTATCATCTGAAGGGTCCAGTGGAGACAGGGCTAGGGGCACATGCCCTGCCCCACGGATGCCTGACAGAGAGCCCCAGCCTGCAGCACACTTGGCCAGGCATGAGGGAGCCTGAGGCTGGACTGCCTGTCTCTGTTCCCCTGCCTGGGATCCCAGCATGGCTGGAGCCAGCCCTTCTTCAGACACCCAGGGAGAGACCGGGGCTCACCATCCACATCCTTGAGGTTGTTCTTCTCACAGGCCCTGCGGATGGCCTTGTCTAGGATGCCATAGTCAGTGTCTTCCTCCTTGATGGTAGGGAACAGGTCAGACACAATCCCAGAGAAGAGCTTGAGGTCCTCCTGCAGGAACTTGGGCACGTTCACGTCACGGATGGCCCGGAGGCAGATCAGTTCCTGCCACAGAAGAAGGAGGAGCCTTCAGGGTGGCCCAGACCAGATGCACCCCCAGCAGCTCTGGAGGCCCCCTACAGCCTTCTTCCAGGTACTCTTCTGGACGGCACTCACCTCATTCATGCTGGGGTTTTCTCGCTTGAGGTTCCCAGCAGCTGAGATCACAGTTTTCACAGCTCTCATCCCGAAGTCATAGTGATCCTGTTGCAGCCATACAGGAGGAGGGGTAGGTGGGCACTGTCCGTTTTGGGGCTCCTGCCTGGAACACTCTGCCTCCCACCCGATACCTGGGCCGTTGCCTAGCTTGCAGCTAAAATGTCACTTCCCCTACAGGCCATCTATGACCACCTGCATGCCCCAACCTGGGCCAGGTGCTCTCCCCTGGACCCTTCTGCCACTCTCTACTTCACCATCCCAGCGGCCCTCTCCTTTTACCAGGTTACTTATTCTGTGTCCCCTGCTTGACTCCTGGCCCCGGCGGTAAGGATTCTGCCTTGGTCACAGCTAAATTCCTACAGTCCCAGAATGCGGCCAAGGGCAGGGAGGCATTCAAGTTTTATTCAGAGTGAACGAAAGAGTTTCCCATGTGTATCATGAGTGAGTTGGCCTCAGTGGTCTTTGAGCTTCCTTCTAAGTTTCGTGACATCTCTCCAGACCCACCTTTTCACTCACACCACCATGGCTTTTCCTGCTGGTCCTGTTTCTCTCTATTGCTGAGCAGGTGTTGGGAATAAATTTATCAGATTGCCCTATGGTGCCAGACCATGAGAATGCATCTGGACCCAGACACCAGTATATTTCCCAGAAATCTTGGACTTGGGTGAAGAGACTGGGCTTGACTTTGGACCACTGTCATCTGAGATGGGGTGAGGTTATTTGCAGAACCACATGGGAATAATTGCTCTAATAAAGGGGAAAGCATTTTTTAAAGTGGATGGTTAGAAGGAAGGGTGTATGGAGGTGTGAGCACCCAGGATGCACTGTGGTGGGCAGTTTATTTCCCTAGTAACAGGCTGCATCTCCTCCAGCCCATGGGGTTTTTTTTTTGGCTTCACTTGGCCAATGACAGTATGGTTTCTCCTTATCCACAGTGATTGGTGCTCATGCATGAGCAGGTCACCCAGAGAAGGCCCATTAGGGTGATACCAGGGACTTTTTTCTGGAAATATTAGGAAAGAGAAGCTAAGATGCTAGCATGTGGGCCCAGACAGAGCTGAGGTTCATCTCTACCACTGCAAAGGGCAAGAGGGTGGGGATGGCGGGGCTGACTGAGAATAGAGCCAAAGAGGAAAGCTCGTCTACCAGTGCTGGTGCCTGGGCTAAGGGTATCTGACACTGGAACCTAGGCTCAGCATGCTGATTGGAAGGTCCACAGCTGGGAAGCTTAGGTGAGGGGATGGGAGGCTCAGATGGGGGGATGGCTATCCTATGCTGTCCCCATGAGGCCCAGGTACACTTGATCTGCAGCCTTGGGTTGCTTAGGTCTTGGCCTCCTAATGGTTGACCTTCCCCTGCACCTGAACTAGCCAGAGTGGGCGTCTGTTCCTGGCTCCTGCTCCAGCTCCCCTGTTCACTGCATGAGTCTGGCCACTCAATTAGCTGCTTAGGGTCTCAGTGTCCTCAGCTGAGAAATGGGGATATAATTCCTATTTCATGGGGTTGCTGGGGGCAGCCAGTGCTTCTTAGACCCTGGTTGGGGCAGGGGCTCACCTGGGAGCTGAGCTGCTCAGAGGACAGCTTGAAGGTGGTTGTGATCTTCTTGGCCAGCACATTGGCCTCATTGAAGCCAAAGGAGTAGAGGGAGATCTCAGCAATCATGGTGTAATCTGGAACCATCATGGCCACAGGCCGGAAGAGTGCCTGGGGTCCATAATGCACATGTGAACTGAGAGGCAGACCTTCACTCCTAGAGTACTACCTGCTTTGTGGACTGTCTAGTCCTCAGCAGGCAGCTTCACTGTCCTCCTCCCTGGTCGATGCTCGGATGCCCCTGTGCGGCATGCCCACCATAGCTGAGGCTTATACTTCCCTGTGGCTGCACCACTCTACTCATTGTAAACTGGTCTTCTGCATTGACCTGAATCTGCTCCCAAGCCTGGGGACAGGCCTGGAGCCTCATTTCCATACCTGGGGATGGGCCTCATGACCCTTGGGCAGAAGGGATGCTCTAGGGAATCACAGCCCCTGACGACCAGCAGCTGTGTGCCTTGCATGAGTTTTTTTTAATTTTAATTTTTTATTTTTATTCATCCAAGGACATGCTTAGACAGGAGAAGGGAGGGAGGCTGGGGGGTGGGGGGAGGGAGAAAGAGACACACACACATCAATGTGAGAGAGAAATATTGATTAGCTGCCTCTCGCTTGTGCCTCACCCAGGACCAAACCTGCAACATAGGCATGTGCCCTGGCCTATAAATTGAACCCAAGAGCTTTCAGTTTACAGGAGAATGCTCCAACCAACTGAGCCACACCAGCCAGGGCATCTTGCATGAGTTCTTTAGTATCTCTGAGCCCAGGCCACAGGCTCCAGTGTCTCCCAGTGCCCTGGGTGGCCTTCTGGGCCTGAACTCACCTTCAGGTTATCGGGCAGCTCGGTGCGGCCAGCATATCCTGGGTTCATAGTGATAAACACTGCACAGGATGGCACGAGTGGGATCTCGATGCCCTCAAACACGAAGCGTTCCACCTACAGGGTGGCAGGGGTTGACTCACCTGCCCCTCCTCTGGATGGGCCCCCTCATCCCCTGTTGACGCTCCTGTCCCGACTGTGCTGGTTGGCCCAGACTGGAGCCCCGATCATGAGCTGGCTCCTCTCTCAGGATTTGGCGTAAGGCCTTTGGTCCCAGTGGCTCCCCGTGGCCTCCCAGGTCCTGGCTGCCTGAGGTCTTTATGAATCTGCTATCTCCCATACCCAGTTCCTGACAGTGATGCTCTTCAGATTTGAGCAAGCTTAGCTTTCACTGGGACCCTGGGTCCTCTACTTGGGTGGCTGTGGGCACCTGCTAGCCTCCCAGCTCTTGTTCCCAGGAGAAGACTCCTGGGCACTCTGAATGAGGCTAAAGGATGGACAGATGTCCTTCCTGTGGGAGGGACCCCTTCATGCACTGAAGCTTGGACTGGGAGCTACCCCTAGAGTGTAATAGGGATGTGGAGCTCCCTGACTGGCTACAAAAGCCCCCAGGAGAGCTCCAAAATGGGGGATGGAGAAGGGCCCAGTTCCACGTAAGATGAGAGAGGCTGGCCTCAGGGCAGGCTCAGGGTGTGGCTGCTCACCCTGAAAGAAGGCATGGGTGTGGTAGGTATGGATGAAGGGATGAGGTGGTGACTTGGGGAAGCATGGAGTGGGGTGGCTCACCCGCTGTTGCTGAGCCTTCTGGATGGTGGTGATCTGTTGCGCCACCACAGACAGCACCTCAATATCGATGCGATTGAACTCATCAAAGCAGGCCCAGGCCCCAGAACTAAGGTGGTGAGAACATAAGGCAGATATGAGTTCAGAGACCATCTGGCACCTCCAAGGGCCTCTCTGACTCCACTGGGGAAGAAGCAGTCAATGGTGATCTCTATCAGCTCAGCCACCACCCTTCCCCAGTGCCCACAGGGGCACTGCCTTTGATTCCTGTTATCCCCCCTGCTGCCCCCTCCACCATCCTGTGAGGCTCCTCTCATGCAGTGTCTCCAGGGGAGCTCAGCCTTCCTGCCCTGTCCTGTGCCACCCTCACACCCAGCCTTACCTGGCCAGCCCCTTGAAGAACTTGCCCATGGCCATGAAGTCGAGCTGATCAGAGCAGTTGAACACAACAGTCTGGATGGCCAAGGCCTTGCCCAGGTCTTTGGTAGTTTCTGTTTTCCCTGTGCCAGCTGGGCCAGCTGGGGCGCCCCCAAACTTGAGATGCAAGGCACCAGTCAGGGTCAGATAGCACCTGCCAGGAGTGAGAGGAGGTATGCATAGGCCATTCAACTTCTTCAGGATTCCGACAGACGCCAGGAGAGAGCGCCTCCCCATCTTGTTTCCCGATGATAAGCGGCTCTTGTTTCTCCTTCCTCCCAGGGCTGCAGGTAGTCTCAGTCCTGGCTACTGGGGTCAAGGCCGCAGCTTCCCCGCCCCACCCTGTGGCCATGCAGAGCCCTGCTCAGACACCCATTGAGAAGGCTGATCTGTGGATCTGTGGCCACACTTCATTTTCCTTATTCAAAAACCAACTTGAAAATCTGCTACTAAATACAGTTGGCAAGAGGAAACGACTGATTGCTTTAGAAGAGAATTGTTCACTTTACAAAGGGGTTCGCCCATTATTTCTCTCAAGATCAATTCTTCTGGCACATTGAAAGGAGGATTTGACTGAAAAAAAATTGGAAAGCTCACACCCATTAACATTTCCTGAGCCATGAGCTTTCCGTAATTTTTCATAAAATTCTCAGAACCACCCTGAAGAAGGCGCCGAGAAAACTAAGGCACAGAGGGGCTGAGGCACCTGCCCAAGGTCACTCAGCCTGTGGCAGCCGGAGCTGGTTTTAAACCTGAGGCCCGCGTCCCTAACCCTGCATGCTCTGACAGACCGGCTGTGCCTTTTGGTCCTTGCTCTTCTGGGCCCGGGAGAGCTGGAGGAAGCGTCCCAGTGGGGGTGGGCACCTGGGGAGGGGGACTCTTGCCTGTCCGTGAGGGGCGTGATCACCAGCCTCCCGCTGTTGCCTAGGTACTCGTAACCATAGATGAACTCGGCATTTACGGCTCGAATGTACAGGTTGTTATTCACCCAGTAGTACCTGGAATGGCAGGGAGATGGGTTCCCAGCCCAGGGGACCATAAGCCACCGGGAAGGGTATGCGGCGGTTGAGGAGAGGTGGTTTTGGTGACTAAGGGCATCAGGTACCTCTGCCCAGTTTGTGCCAGGGCCGGGAGGGCCAGGAGCGGCAATTATGGATTGACTCCCCACCCTTCCCTGGCCCCGGCCTGCAGCTGCTCTGACCCCGGGGGTGGCTGGGCCAGGGGCCCCGTCTCCTCACCTCAGCTGTGAGATCCACTCAAAGTCATTCACACTGACCACTTTTTCCTGGATCAGCTTGGCCACCACATCCTTGGCATGGACCTCAATGACGATTAGTGCTGAGAGCACTGTCCGCTGCATGCGGGACAGCTTCCCCCGCACCAGGGCCACCAGGTCGCTGAGCTGCAGGAGTTGGGGGACACTGTCAGTCACAGTCACACTGGGGGTAGGTTCTCTCTCCTTTGCACAGAGGGTGGGCTTTTGCTAGGTACAAACCCTCTACGCTGGGGGCTTCTGATAGTCTGGGATAAGAGAGGCAAAGGGAGGGCATTGGTCACATGAGAAGTCTAGCAGGGAAGTAAATAAGAATGGAGGCATGCAAGTGGCACCTGCCTTCCTGTAGTGTATGGTGCCACCTGAGCCTTCAGTGGCCAGGTGGTGGAGCCTGGTGAGGAGCTCAAGGAAGGAGTGCGGGGAGGAGCCGGGGCACAGAGCTGGGATGGTGCAGGGTATGGCTCCCTCAGTGACCATCAGGAGAGGGGCACCTATCTGGCCTCAGAGCTCTCTTCCTGCTGGGGGCTGGTCACGAGACGCTCATTTCTGGAGCATCTGACCTTCTGCTCTTTGGATCCAATCCGAGGCCTCTTTCAGGCATAATACAGGAAGAAGCTCCTGCAGAAACTGGGCCTCCCGGGTGTGAGAGGGGTGTGGGCGTGCGGCGTACTGATGACCCCTTGACTCTCACCTGCTGGGCGAGCTGGGGGAACAGCTGGCTACTGAGGTTGCTGGCCTCCAGGGCCTCTGCCACTTCCATAGTCCAGTAGGTCTGGCACCCAGCAATGGTCACCTGGCCAGGCCAGTTCAGGACCCACTGGGTCCTGGGCATCTGGGAAGATAACACAGGCTGGGCTGACCCAGGCAGCTGTCAGCCCTGAGCCTGCACACTTTTTTTTCCTTAAACATGATCTGTGCTTTGGCCTTTTGAACTCTGGGCTCAAGTTGTTAATTCCACCTCAAAAGCAGAGAAGCCATTAAGCTTTGGACCTCTCTGGGGTGGGCAGAGTCATCACTTCCTCAGCATAGACCTTGAAGCAGAGGGTTGGGAGCCCAAGATCAGAGACATACAGCCCTGGGTTCAAACCACGGCTCTGCCGTCTGACTCACATGCCTATGGGCATAAAATATCTCTGAACTGACTTTGTAGGGTAAGGGTTACCCTCCAGCACCACTACTGACCACGGGTCTGGGAGAGGTAATGTGGGTGAAGTCCTAGCCTGGGCCTGGCACACAGTGAGCACTTGAAACATAACAGCGACTGATTATTATTATTAGGAGCAATTCTCATTTCCTGGAGCGTGCTTTCCGATTCCTCCTGGGCAGGCATCAAGGACCCCCTGCCCCTGGAAAGCCCCTGGCTGACTGAGAGCAGTAGCAGGCAAGGCTGTTGCTTGAGGACGAGGCAGGCAGGCAGTCCAGCTACTGTGATGGGGCAAAGAGCACGAGAAAGGAGCAAACAGAAGGATGACTAGGCTGGGAGGCTGTGCTGGGGTGAGAGGTGTGACTCACGGTGGGGTAGGCCTTGATGGCCCTCTCGATGATGTCCCTCATGCTGGTCTTCATGCTGCGTTCCACCTCACGCAGCCAATCTTCCACGTTGCTGGACGGGTAAATGGAGAAGGACAACTGCACCTCCTCACCCTCTGCCGAGTACATGTGTGTGATCTCCAGGTCCTCTTGGAACAGCAGCTGTGGGCAGGGTGGGCAAGAGTGCAAATTACACTAAGTGTGCCCAGAGGCTCCACCCACCATAGCCCCAGGGCTGACTACCTGTGCTGTTCACCTTCAGAAGAGAGCTCTGCCTTGTGGGGCACCGCCGGAACATCTGTCTGGGCTGGGACTTCCCTGACTGTGTATTCAGGCAGGATGAGTCTGCCTTATCCCTGGCTGTGGCTCAGCTAGCCCACTTGGTGAA
>PVJD01019865.1:0-10744 GCA_004026545.1 Mormoops blainvillei
GCAAAATAACAAAAAGGAAACAATGGCCTTAAGAGGCACACTAACATACGGATTTATGATATGTACAGAGCATTTTACCTCAAAGCAGGTAACTATAGATATCCTGTTGCATACACACATAATATGCTCTACGTTAGACCAGATAAAGGGCAGAAAACATATCCATGAATTGTAGAAATATTAAAATATATCACAAACTGTCTTTGATGACATTGGTATAAAACTATGTCAAAAGAAAAAGAAACTGAATAATACAAAAGTGAGATATCTATAAGTAATGTTATTAAAAATGAATGGATAAACAACACAATTAAGAAAATACATGAATTCTACTGAATTTATGCATCACTGTACTTTTGCTGATTTGTTTCACTTTGGCCATGCTCTGATAGCACACATGCGGCCATCCTTTTAATGACTGTATCCATTTTAAAAAGCAGTTGTATGTACTTACAATGAACCATTGAAAAGGGTAAAAGCTTAACTTTTACAACGGCCTAGATGAGCATAGATGTATTGTATTCAGTAAAATACCAGTCACAGAAAATACAATTCCATGTGGTCCTTCTTAAATACAGAATCTAATACACAATGTAAATGTACAAGCAAGGCAGAAAAGGGCTCAAAGTTACAAAAGAGACTGCTGGTTGCCATAGAGGCGTGCCGCAAGGGGAGTGGGCAAGAAAGGTGGCCGGATTAAAAAGTACTGATTGGCAGTGAGAAAAGCATCACAGGTTCATCACAGACTCCATACCAAATTCGGTTGATCATTCTGCAAGAAATAAGTGCTGTTCAAGGTACAAGTGGTAACTATGGCAGGGCATATCATGCAAAGATTATAACCCTCCCAAAAGTGGGAGGGTTATGTGAAAAAGCTATTCAACTGAAAATAGTTTAAGGTAAATATGGAAAAGAGTGTTAAATTGGCAGTTATTTGCTAAAACTTTCATAGGGATGGTTTGCAAATCAGAGCTTGAAAAAGCTAGAATATAACTTTATATTATAGACAT
Source organism: Mormoops blainvillei (assembly GCA_004026545.1). NCBI lineage: Eukaryota > Metazoa > Chordata > Mammalia > Chiroptera > Mormoopidae > Mormoops > Mormoops blainvillei. The sequence continues at coordinate 1,011 of PVJD01019865.1, forward strand.
GGAATCGTGTCTATGGACATATAGACACGGCTAGTTTTATAGACACAGGATTGTTTACAGGTGAGTAAATCAAAGTAAAACATAAAAGAACAAAATTGATTGTATTTCAAAAAGGATGAACATATAAAACACAAAAATCCTTAGGAATCATACCAAATGTAATACACCTAGGCGGGTGTCACCACTTTGAACACTTAAGTTAAGAAACAAGAATTATCTGAATAAACAGGGATACTACAGAGTAAACACAATGTTTGTACATGTAGACTAGAGAAATGAATAATAATATAGAAAATCAACAAAAACAAAGGTTGGTTCTCTAGAAAGGTCAACAAAATCGGCTGATGAAGACAGTGAAATTAGAAATAAAAATGGTTTAACTTTTCAAAATAAGACATTTAGTTAAGCTGCAGTATCACTACAGATTCTAGAAAAAGAACAAAAGAATATGAAGAACGAAATGGGGGTCACGTAGGTGGAATTAGGTCCATATATTCTGGATGCCATGTCAACTTTCAGGGTGCCTTGGTAACCCTGAAGCTTCTGAAAAGATTCCTGTGTGGGCTAGGCTCTCAAAGAGCTCACAATGCAGAGACATGCAGGCTAAATTAATGACTGTAAGCATGATGACAATGGACTAATGAGCACTCAGAGAAAGAAGCTGTTACTTCTTCCTGCATGAAAGGTCACTGGAAGTCAGTCACAGATGGCTGAGTTTTTGTTTCAAAGCTTGCAATCTATACAGAGCCTCTAAGTGATCACATTACTTTGCTTGATCAAATAAAGAATCTGATGTTCTGCCAAGATGGCAGATGTTTTATTTGAGTGGGCCATCCTGATGCCTTGGACCAAAAATGTTCCATCAACAGGGACGATCCGCTCTACCAACACCCCATACATCCAAAAGGTGACCCCTGCTGGAGGGTTTCAGTGACACTCTCGTTTCAGTATAGAAGAAAATAATCATGGCTGAAATAATCAATTAGATAAATGATGCAGTGGTATGTGAATAGAACCAGAAGCAATCAATAAAACCATGAAAGTCTTTTTGAGAGTGTAAATACTTTAGAGGAGCTATGGATTAAGATTCACTACCAGTGATACAGTGACCTCATAGGCACATTCAAATTTCCTACATGTCTGAAACCCCCTGCTTTTCCCAAATCTTACCTACATTTGTATCCATGGGGAAGATTTTCTTGTCAACTGGATTTGGGAATTACTCATTTTATGTTCCCTTCTGAAGGATGGCCCAGAACGTTGGACTTTAAGGGAATGAGAGATCCATACCTTGCGAAGTATGTGTTTCAAAAACATGCAGATTGTACTGAGGAAAGAAATGTCTTAATTAGAGAGTAGTCCAGGAGTAATCCAGAGATGATGTGAAAAATATTTTCATTGATATTATTTAGGCCTATGCTTATTTTGGGATTGCCAAATAATAAGATCAAATACTCAAGGCCAAAATTGCCTCAGTGGAGTTTCATCCTCCTTTCATAAGATACCTATGAAAATGAATTGACCTTTCAGGACAAAATAATAATAAAGCTAATGTATCCCAGTGGATACTACCTTTATTTACCAAGACCCATGCTTTTTTCTCCCTTCTTCCCTCTGACTGGCCACTTCCAGTCTAACGGACCTATGATCACTTCATCTCCACTTTATGTCTCCACTGCTCACCCTTTTTGAATCATTAGATTCCAGTTGGCACCTGAAAGTCCCTGGTAAAGGGTGTCAGGTCTGTTGACCACAGAAACAGAATTCACATCAAGTGAAAGGTCACACTTTGACTTCAGCTTTATTACAATACTAGATCCATGAAAGGATACCAATGCCCCTACCACTTGCTCACAAAACTAGATAGGATGACAACATGGATGACAGCATGAGCTGACACAAAGAAAAACTGCTATGCACCCTGGCCCACAAACTCAAATCCCTTAATTACTGTTAGTGACAATTTACCCCACATGCCTCTTTGCTCACCACCGGGCAGTCATGATTCACAACACTGCTGACCTACTAGACCCCCATCCTTCTGTCTTGATTACATCTATTCTGAATCACTGATTTTCTACTCATTGGTTGTATCTCTTATATGTATGTGTATTAATATAAGTATGAATATACATAATTCTTTTAAACATTTCAAAGTTTTATATCAATAGCCCCTTACTTTCCATTACAATCGTTTTGTCATTGCCTCCTCTGGCCCATCATCATGCTACCTCAGAAAAAACACTTCACTGGGAGTATCTCCCTCCCCCACTAGTGGCATCGTGCCAGGCCTAAGTTGACACACGGAAGATAGTCCAGAGACTCTGAGACCTAGATTAAAAAAAAAAAGAACTTTCCCCAAAGTGAAGGGCTTAAATGAATGTCATCACCAGCAAAGCCAGTGTGACTAATGGTAATGGGTCAGGGAAGTCTACAGCGAGGAGCAGTGAGGTCTGCATTGTCAAGACCAGCCCTGCTCGGATACTGAGGAGCAGATTCCCCTCAGATTAGTGTCCACACTGAAGAGAACTGTTCACAGAGACACCTGATCAGGAGCAATCCAAGTAGCCCATCATGTTTCCAGGCTTCCGTGCTCCAGCACCTCCCACTAAGAAGAATGCAGAGCCCTGGTGATTCCTTCGTAGAGTCCGGTTCCAACAGTTCTCCCAGTCTCCCATTGCTGCCAAATCATCTCCAGTGAAGGAGTTTTACTTTGCTTGAAACAATCTTTGACATTGAGGAATTAGATGATTTCTTCAATATTACGGTAATGCTAGTGAGGACATGGAATGTGCAGTTTTTTCCTCCTTGGTGCATGTGGCAGGCTGAGGCTGCTGGCAGTCTCTTCTCATCCAATGTGAAGCTCTCTCTTCCTCTGCCTGGGTCCCAGCCCCTCCAGCACCTAAGTACACCCCAGCATCCCTGACTCTGTTCAGCCAAGTTGGTTCCTGTTGTTGTGATGAACACCCTGTCCATGCCTATAGGGATCCACCCCATGAGATGGCTGTTTTCAGAGCATCAGAGCAGCTTTGTCACTGGCTCCATCCCTCCAGATGACATCGTTGGTCCTTAATTTTATCCCGGACCTTCTCCCATGTTGCAGAACAGTGCTCTGTGACCATGAATCCTGCTCTTCCCCATTCCCAGTGCACACTGCATAAGGTGAAGCACAACCACTGCTCAGTCCACTCCTCTGAGAATTGCTGGGGGAGCTCCCTTGACTACTCTCTCCTTCCCGTGGTAAACCTTGTCCTTGAGATCACTCTTCTTCTTCTCCCAGCGGTCCTGACCATGGTCTTTCCATGTCTACTGCCCTTGTCATTCCTGCCAAGTAATCCCCACACAATGCATTCTGCACAGGTCCAGATATGGCCATTGTGGTTGCCTGGTGTGGGCAATCTTCAGAGGCATGTAACACTGTTACCAATGCCCTCTCTTGGTAGTGCCTCTGCTGTCTAAGCGAAGCCAGGGCCCTTTCCCAGTTTTTCCCTTCTGTGCCCTGTGACCCAAAACCTGTTCCCCTCCACACTCAGTGCTCGCTGCATGTGGACAGAGATGGAGACTCCTCTGCCCGGGCCTCTGAAAAACGCTGTAACCAGCTCCATCCTCTCACATTTATCCCTTCCTTATGAGTTCTGTCTGCATCTGCTTGCAGCTTACCTGGTACTGGTGTTGGCATCACCTGTCTTGTTTTACTTCCTGCCACGTTGCTGAGTGCTCCCTGTGTCCAGGGCCATAGCTGTCACCATAGGCATCCCTGTCAGTACAGATCCTTATCCCCACAACCACCATTGGCCTTTTCCCCAAAGTCCTGACAGAAACCTGTGACACAGGGACATCACCATGTAGGATCCCTTGGCATATGCACCAAGTGTGCCAACCCAGGGACCAGGAGACAGTGATCATGAGGGACTTGTTTTTCACCAATGCAGACCTCGAGCTTTTCACTGAGACCAACCCTCACCTTGGGCTTCAGCAGTGTTTTGCCTGATTCACCCTCAGGATGCTATTGTGGTCATATGTCAGAGATCATGTTCTCCAGGTCACAAGGCTGAGCGGGCTCAGGAAGGAAAACTCATTGAGAGCGGTGAAAAACTTTCACCCCTTTTGGCACAGCGTCCAGCAGGGGAAGATGCCGGGAACTAGACTGTTGAGAGGATCGATGATACCTAGGTCACGGCACAACACAAAGCAGAACACACTCATGAGTATTGCTCCTCGCCGTTTCCCCAATGCTTCGATGTGAGGAGAAGTACGAGCTCCAGGGGAGCGGTGCCTCAATGTTTGGAAGGGTCTGTAAAGGTGCCAGAGTGTGCGCCATTCTCAGGGAAGTGGTTCTGGACCATCAGTATGCCTCCTGGAGAAATCCTCACGTGACTAAGTTGCGGTCTCTCAGGACTGGAATCTCTCAGGCCCCATGCTATGGGATCCCTTAGGGAAACATCAAGAGCTACTCAGGCTGAGGACATCTAAGGTACTCAGGAGGAGAGGCTTCAGGGTGTTGGAGTCTTAGGACGTTAGGGGTTTCTCAATATGGGCTTTGGGTTTTGAGTTAGGGAAATTTAGATCTTTCTGCATCAGTTGCGGTAAGGGTCAACCGTGTGGGAAGTATTGTGGTGGTCACCATTTCTCCAGGCCCATGCTCTGGTGAAATTTGTGTAATTTTTGGGTGAGGGTTTTAGGACCCACCAGGTTATCAGATGTGGGGGGTGCTGAGGATCAGGATGAGGGTACATTGGGTTTCTTAGACTTGGCTTTGAAAGTCACGGGGTGAAGGTTTCTCATGGCAAAGCCCTCTTTTATTTTTTGTCTCTTGGAGATGCTGCTGTGCTGTCCCACGTGATGGAGGGACGGATCCCTCACTGGTTGCTATGATTCCCACACTCGGGAACTGTGATGTCTTATCGCATGCAGATCCTGCCTCTATAGCCATGTTGGCACAAACCACCAATCGGCACTGGGATCAATGGGCCCTACCCTCCCATGGACAGCCAGAAGGAGTGGAGTTGTCTGGAAAGGAGTTTTGAGCCTGCCAAGAGTTCTCCATCTGGGATTGGTTTGCAAAGTGCTGACTCCGACCTTTGGTGATTGTCTGTTCCTGGCGAAGTGAATGCTTGTCACATAATGCTGACTAAGGAGAGCAGCTTGGTTGTTTCCAGGGCTTGCTTGCTAGCAGCTGGTTGGGGCCTCGTCCTCATGAGCAGGGAGCCTCCTCCTCCAGAAGGTATTTAGGGTGGAAAACGACCTACCGCTGCCTGAAAAAGGGCCTCCGTTCGAACATATTCTCGTTGGCATCGCCAACGTTCCCCAAGACCCATGGGTACCCCTTCCTGTCAAACCTGCTGTCAGCGAGTACTGCATAAGCGGTGACGATGGGCTCAGGACTTTGTTTTGCGTTTTGGGAAAAGTACTAAGTCATTAAATGGCAACCACACACTCCGTACACACAAACATTCAAACACAACAGAGTAGTAATTATACTGCAAACACCACGGGGAGAAGTCATGTTTTGCACATGGTTATGTTGAAGGAACACCGATCTAAAAAACCTTCAGAAATAAGAAGGGAAGGTGAAATAAGAAGGGAAAGTAAAAGTGAAGAGAAGCAAAAACAGACAAAGACCCTTAGAAAATCTACAAGTATTTTGCACAGAAATCAAGCATCGAAGGAAGGGACAGACGTCCACAAAGGGAGTCACTTAAGATATCACGACCTATCATGGGGTAAAATAGGTGACACCTTCTAGCCCTTACCTCATTTTCACCATAGAAAGATAACTTGATTTGCATTCCTAGGACATAAGCGAAATAATGGGAATTGGCACTATGACAGTACATAAAGGGAATCCCTACTAAACTGGAGTTGTCATGTCTATGTGGACGTCCCCTCCCGGAGCAAGGGTGGGAGTACCTAGAGGGATATTTGCCCGCCACAGGCTTCAACCTGAAGAGGTATAGTTGCCAACCCACATAAAATGACTCTGCACCATCTCATCCAGAGAAATCATCATCACCCTTAATTGGCACAATGAAATGAGAACTTCCCAAAGTGATTTGAACTTTAAGAAAAAAGTGACTTGATAAGGACTTATTAATACCACATGTCTCATTCCCATTTGTGACCAAATTTGGTCACACTGTTCTCAAGCTTTCAAGCAAGTGCCCGGATAATAAACAATGCTCATGCATGTACCTGGATACTGGTACCTCTTTAACGATGTTGAAAACTCAGCCATTAACTGAGAACACAGGTGATCACTTCACTCTAGGCAAAAATGTCAGCCCGAGAAATTTTCATGATGCAAATATTTATGAAGACTTTAGTGTTGTAAGTGGAAAACAATGCTACTTTTACAAAGAGCAGTCCATTCCTACGATCCTTCCTGGGTGGGTCACGGTGGATAGTCACACCTAGACATAAATGTTGCCCTTTATGTATCAAATAGAAATAGTGAGATAAACATTGATATGAAAGAGAATGATTGATCTGTTGCCTCACCTACCTGGCATTGCTGACAATGGAAATCTACAACCAAGGTATGTGCCTCAAGCGGGTTTCGAACTGAGGTTTTCAGTGTTTGGGATGATGTTCCATACCTCTGAACCACCCTCTGATTTATGTTTAACTTGCAATCATATTGATGATCTCTAGGTGTTGAAATGTAGTTTTCAATAACAAGCATACGCCAGAGCCTGTATTGTAGCTTCACTACTTGTTAATATTTCATCACCTTCCTTGAAATCTCTTATGAAACGTTATAGAAAAAGATTTATTCTTTTATTTCTGTTAATTCCAATAAGAGAAGTTCTATTAGTGAACGGCCATGTATTCATGTCTTTTCCTAAATAATTATAAAATGATAAAGGCACATGATTATTTGTTTATTTACAAGGACTTTATTTATATATGGAAATACATTTCATAGACAACTAATTGAATAATGTATATTTAATGTAACACATACCCCATATAAATAATTTATACTATGTACACGCTAAATTCAATTTTTAATTTGCATTATATATATAGATTTGCATATAAGTTTATATTCTTATATATCATTGTATAGAAGTATCCTTATACAGAAGTGCATATAGTTATATATATGAGTACACTAACACATACACACACACACACACACACACAAGCTTACATATACATTCCCATGAATGTATACGCACATGTATATAGACATTTCAAATAAATTGGATGATGGATTTCAAAAGTTACTGGGCTTGATAGAGTCTTGATTTTTGCCTCTTAAAGAAAAGCACACTACAGGAGCTGGACTAGTTTATGTGTTTCAGAACATTGAAGGTCCTTGGGCAAACCAGGTGCGTGAAAACAATGAAGATGCTGCAATAGTCCAGGCGTTTGAGAACCTTGAAGACCCTGATAAAATACAGGGGTTGGGGAGGTTGCAGATGGTGGAATAAGGCAGGCATTGAGGACACTGCCAATGCGGGAATGGCTGAATTATTGGGGAGCACAGCAAACCCTGGGATAGTCCAGGTATTTTTGAGCAAAATGATATTTGGATCCTCCTTGTATCGGAGGCACTGGTACGGCTGGGATAGCTCAGATTCCCAGAACCCTGAAGATGCTCAGAAGAGTCAAGCAATTTGAGAACGTTGATGGTACTTGTTATGGCACAGGCGTTGGCTAACCGTTCAGACACTGATAGAATCCAGGTGCTTAAGAAAACTGAAAACCACAAGACTTTGAGAGTACTGAAGGTACTGAGAAAATAGAAGTTTGAAAAGAAGACTGTCATACACATGGTGCTTGAGAGCAATGCAGATACTGGGGTATTACAGGTGTCTTACAACCCTGCCAAGGCTGGAGTACCCCAGCTGCCGAGAACATAGCATATTCAGGCATAATCAAGGCATTTCAAAAGTTTACATATGCTGGAAGCATGCAGGTGAGTGAGAACACTGCAGATGCTGCAATATCCCAGGACACTGAGATCACTGAATATGCTGAGGAGGTTCCTGTTTTAGATAAAACTGGAGATGCACGGATCGTTAAGGCGTTGAGAACGTGACTATGCTGGCATAGGTCCAGAGTGTCATAATAATTCAAAATATGGTAAACAGCAGGTGTCTGGGAATGCTGAATAGGTCAGAATATTCCAGGTGTTTAAGAATATTGGTAGGATTGCAATAGTCCAGATGTTTTACCTCAGAATGATACAGGGAAATTCCAGGCATGCACTATGGATTCAGATCCTAGATTTAATCAGGTCTTGGATAACCCAGAGGATTCTGGTGAATAGCACAGGTATATTCCCAGGATACAGACGTCAACTTCGTTCATGTATGTAAAGCCTTAGGAAAACCGTGGGAATGTTGCGAGTTTTTGAGAATATTGCAGAGGAAGAAAACACCCTGAGATACTCCCGATTTTTGAAAACACAGATGAAGCTGGAATAGTTCAGGTATGTAGGGATCTGAAGAGCTGAAGTGATCCAAGCTTCTGTGAACATCCAACAGTGCTACAGCTGGCATACTGTATGGGCTAGCTGCAGATGCTGTCATAGTCTCCAGGTTAGAGATCTTTGAAGGCACTCACTTAGTCCTTGATGATTAGAATGTGGCATGCCTTTGGAAGAGCACAGATGTTGAGAATTGGGTAGACACGGAGCAGTTCCTGCATTGATAGCACTGACGACCTGGGGATTCTCAGGGATCGGAGAACATTGAAGACTGTGGGATAATCTTAATTACCGAAAACAAAAATTGCAGCGCTAACACAGGTCTTTCAGCACATCTCAGGCATCGAGACAGTCCAATCTCTTAGAAAAATGTAAGATGCGTGGAATAGTCCAGGTGTTTGAGAGTACTACAGAATCTTGATACTGTCCATGAGACTGGGGGCAAGTAGATGATGGGACACTCCAAGGATATGAGAACAGTAAAGATGTTGGGATATTGCAGGCATTTGAGTATCTTGAAGTGTCTGGGAGGACTCAGGTGTTTAAGAACACAAAGAGTACCCCAGTGGTTGGAGAATTCTGAAGACGCTAGGAATCATTCAAATGTGTGAGTTCTTTGACATGCTGGGATTGCCCAACTGTTTGGAAACATTGAATTCTCTGTGAAATGGCATGGTTTTTGAGGCTTTGAATACACTGGGAATTTCCCAAGAGTTTGAGAACATGGCAGACCCACCATAGTCTATGTGTTTGAGAACAGCTGAATACTGCGTGATAGCCCATAGCGCATTGCTGGCATACATTAATGTTTTGGAAACATTGAAGGTGCTGTAGAACTTCAGACATCAGAAAGATTCCCCTAAGGACCCTATAAGTTTTCATAGGCATGGCCTAGGTGTAAGGACTGCACTTCAGATATGCCTGGGTGGATGCTGCACAAAACTGAGATTGAAGTTTGCACTTCAGCTTTCGGCAAAACTTATAAATTCTCTGAGCTCCTCAGTGCTACTATGTATGGCGAAGATAAGGACACATAGTTCGTACGTGGTGCGAAAACTCTAAATTAAATTAAATATGTAATGTAAAGGAACGGATGCATAGCTCATACCTGGTTTCAAAACACTGAATTAGAAAAAAAATTAAATAATTGACATATGGGGACCAATAAAGTGACCTGTAGTGAACAGTTCTCTGCTCTTTGTGTTGTATGCACATGCCTTGCTTAATGAACAAACCACCTACGTTTACCTCAGTAAATAATTTGTGAATGGTTAAATGTTGGGCAGTTAAAAGAGAT
>PVJD01019866.1:0-10735 GCA_004026545.1 Mormoops blainvillei
CCACTCCCCCTAGCCCGTGAAAGGGTTGGCCTAGAAGTCGGAGAGGACCTCTCACGGGGGTACAGACACGTCTACGTGTACGCGCCGGCAATCTCGCTAATGTCCGGCTCAGTGGTTTGGACCTTGAAGGCTGTGGTTCTCAGAGGGTAGGCTGGCCAGAGTGGACCGGGCTCCCTCTGAGCTGGTAAGCAGGAACAAGGTGCTTCCTCCTAAGGTGGGTGAATGGCAGAGCGTCGATGAACTGCGGGGAGCACTCAGCGCCCCATCATTACTCTGCTGTGAGAAGGTGGAATTTTCATCTTGGCTTGCTTCCCTCCCCTCCCTTCCCTCTTCTTCCCCCTTCCCCAGCTAGCAGCCTTCTGGGCTGCCCTCCCCCCAGCCAGCTGGTATTTGCTTAGAAAATCCAAACTCATTTCCATGTGAGTGCAGGGGGATATAGTTAAGAAGGCCCCTTACCCAAGCTGAAAAAGAGGCTGCATCCTGCATGCTTAGGACTCACTGTGAGGAAGCAGAGTCAGACAAACTCTAGGGGATCTCCGCTCACCAGCTACGTAGGGCTCAGCTACTACAGGCAGCCTGATGACCCAATGGTGATTCCCTGCAGGGTCCAGGCCCAGTCCCTCTGTAGTCACCTGAGCTGACCAGGGAGCTCTCGCATAAGCTATGCCCAGAAAGGGGCAGACCCTCCGCCCTGGCTTGTGCCTGAGGGAGCCATGGGTAGGAAATCCACTTATCCAGTGCTTAAGAAATGTCTCTCCTCAGGTGGACCGCACTGAGAGGAGACAGGGTGAGGAGGAGGCGGCAGAGATCCATGTGAGCCTCCAGGACCCACATACCTAGCTGAACTTGATTCACACACTGCAGACACCAGCTAAGACAGGGAACAGGCAGCCCAGACAGGGAACAGGCAGCCCAGACAGGGAACAGGCAGCCCAGGTCCTAGCCCCAGCTCCAGTCCTCTGCCCTGATCTATAGCCAGAAATGTATTGTTACCAGGAAGTTTTGCTTTACCTTTCCAAATTTTGTTTCCAGCTATCCTGTCTTCCCTAAGAGCCCCAAGATACCCCAACAGGCCAAAAGGTGAAACCAAGATGCCTCCAGAGATAGTGAAGGACTAGGTTGCTGATAGACTATGTGGGGCCAACAACTTCATAATGCTCAGAGGAACACTGCCCCAGAGAGGGGGGCTATGGGCTATCCAAGAGCCTCTCCCCAGCTACGCCCACACCTGTGGCCCCAAAGCCAGCAGCATGTTCTGGCCCAGGCTAGCCTCCAAGACTGACACTGTTTTAAGCCCAGGGCCTCCTCTGCTGAGTTGTTTGACCCTCAGTGTCTGCACTTTCTGCAAAGGTAAGCAAATTAAGAAATGGCCTGCCCCTGCCTTTCTGAACTGAGAATTCAGAATTAATGATAACACTGCCCATGTGCACAGCAACTCACAACACAAAAGCCACTTCCACCTACATTCTCTCTCTCGGTGAGAGAGCATAACCTCAAATTTAAAGAAGGAAACAGACACAGGGAGAGTGAGGGATCTGCTCAAGGTCAGCTGGTGGAGCCATGATGAGAACCCGGGTTCTGACTCCAATGGCAACAGCGAACACTGAGGTTACTATGTTCTGTGCATGTTTCTTAGCCTCACTTTATTTCACCTTCACAATCTTGTGAGGTAGGTGCTAGTATTTGGCTCCTTTTGCAAACGAGGAACGGAGAGGGAATGTGATATCCCCAAGGTCACAGACAGTTAAAGGCTGGGATTAAAAGACGTGCAATCTCTCTTATCTTCTACATCATAATGTTCTTAATGCAATGCACCCTTTGGTCCTGCCTGCTGTGTTAAGCTGGAGTCTAGATCCAAACAGTCCTTGGAAAGGCCCAGATAGGGTCCAGGTTACCAGATGCTGGGCAAGAAGGCAGGCCAGGGGCTAGGCTCAGCTTCCCAAGCAACAAGGCAGCAGATAGAAACTGGGGCTGGTGCCAGGGAATTTTTTTTCCAGGCTAGGGTAGGGGGTGAGGTGATTCTGCTAAAGACCATCCCACCTCATATCCCAGGGTGGGCCTCTGGCTGGGCTCCTCTATGGCCAGCTCAGCACCTGCTTCACCACCAACGGGCATCCCCAAGCCAGCCAATCTAGGGGCAAAGGGCCAGAGCCAGATGGCAGCCCACTGCTACTTGGCTACAGGCAGCTAGGGGAGGTGAGAACCAGGCCCATGATTTGGGTAGTAGCTCTAGAGAGGGAGAGGGTAGCTAGAGTGTGGGCGTAGAGGAGAGAAGGTATCCCTCTCTGGGGTGGAGAGAGCACAGGACCAGCATTTGTGTGTGGCCTCCCTGCCTGAGACAGCACAGGGAAATAAGAATGGTGCAAGTGGTGACAGGAGCCTGCCTGCCTCATTGGAGGCCAGTGCTGGCTCCCGGGCCTGGACCAAGGACAGGAGCACAATCCCCACCCAGAGACAATGACGGGAAATGAAGGAAATGAACCAGCAAAGGAAGCAACAGATGTGGACGCTGACAGGTCTAACGGGGGGGGGGGGGCGGTGTTTGGCGGGCATTCCTGCCTACCCCTTCCCCATGACTCCACATAAGGGAGAGTGGAGGGAGGAGGTTGAGAGAAAGACATGGTGTGGGAGCTCCTATCTAGGGAAAAATGCCTTGAGGGGATCTTTTCTGTAGGGCAGCTAAGGCACAGCCAAATCCAAGAAGGCTTCCTGGGAAATCAGAGAAAAATGGAAATACACAACCCTGAGGTTCATAGGCCAAAGGAGCAAGACCCTAGGAGCTCTTCTCAGCCTTCCAAGCAGTCTTTCGGGGCCCTGCTCAGAGCGTTCCTCCACTCTCCAAGCTTCCTCTGACCCCTACCTCGGCCCTGGTTCTACAGCTACACTTGGTCTCCAAAGGAGCAACCCAACCCTAACAAGAGGCCTGTGGGAGGCTATAGGAACCCAAGCCCACAACAGCCATTCCTGCTAGATCCATCCCTGCTACGAGACCTCAGAACTTGGTGCCTACCTAGGCCTTCTGGCTACTACCAACAGCAAAACTTACTGCCCGCCCCCCACCCCCGCCCCAACCCACTGCAGGGGGCAGAGGCCAGGGAGATTCTAAGAATAGTGAAGCAGGTGGGGTGGGGCTGGGAGCCCTGGGAGGGCACATGCCCTGTCTACAGGGAAGTTGCTACTCAGCTCTAGCCCATGGGGGCCATGGGAAGTATACCCAGTGTGACAGACAGTCTGAGTTTTCAAGAGAAGCTGAAAGTTGAGGTTTTGTTGAGACTCCCAGTTTTGAGATACTGGTAAATAATTAAAAAGAAAGATGTCTATGGCTAAAGGCCACATCTGGGAATTCTACCTTATTGTGTGCTCACTGTGTGCAGGCGTGACTATCTCACAAGCATGAGCATGGTCACAACCTTAGCTACCACTGTACTTGGCCCAATTCTTGGACAACCATGTAAGGGGCTTAGGACTGAGCCAGGCCAAGTTGCACAGAGGAAACCCTTGTGGACGAAAAAGGGGCCATATACTAACCCTGACAAGCTCAGGAGAGGCCTGCATGGTGGGCCTCACAAACTCAGACAGAAAGTAACCACACAGGATGGTCTGAACAGAAACATTCCAACTACAAGTGGGTCATGGCGGGTAGTCACATCCTAGGCCTGTACCTTCCTTGACAAATGTTAATGTTTACAGTAAGTGAGCCTGTCTATTTTCTTTTTGCATCGAAGATAACATACCTTTGGAATGTCAGAATAATCCTTTTCCAGACCCCTCAGGGCACAACCAGGCCTGCACCAAAGCACTGAGACCACAGAACCCTCATTGTTAGCTTGTTCCCCTGAATACCATCTCTATGTGCTGTCAATGTTATTAACTATCTTATACTCACCAGTGTAAAAGTAGTGTCTCTCCATCATGCTTTTTATCTGATCCCAGAGATATCTCCTATCCCCGTTTTGCTTTTCCTGCTCCCTTAATCTACCACCAATGGATTTCATGTAAACCATCCCCCAAATAACTCCTCCTTTGATTCTAATGTATAAAATAAGCTGCACTTCCTCAATCCGTTGAGATTTTGCTTCCTGGCAATTGTCATCAGTTTGACTCAAATAAACTCCTAAAAATTCTCTAAAGGTTTGGACAGTTCGTACACTGACACCCTCCGTGACCTGCCCAGGCCTCATACCGTATTTCATCCTTCCCTCAGTGTTCTGCCCAGTCCTAAACCTCTGCCAGGCTGTTCCCCTCAAGTGCCTGCCACGCCCCACCTATCCAAGCCTGCCTCTTCCTTCAAGGCCAGAGTAGAGCCACAACCTTCAGATGTCAGCTCAGCCTACCCTGAACGGGGAACTTCTCAGAATTGCCACCTCTCTGCTTAGCCCTGAGGGTCAACATTCCCAGCAGCATCCCATTCCTGCATCTCTGCTCTGTCCTAGTCACTCCAGATGCATTTTTATTTGATTGGCCCTACCCTAAATTGCTAAGATCGGAGACTGGGCAGCCAAGTTGGGAGACAAAGTAAAAATCCACAGAGGGATATTCAGTGATGGACAGAACATTGGCAGAGAAGAGACAGACCTTCCCTCATTCCATCAGGGCACTCAGCTCACTTAAAAATATAACAGGTCCACCCATGGCTTCCAGCATCCTTAGACCCCAAATTCTACCCCATAGCATCGAGCTTGTCACAGGAGCGCCACCTGGTGGCCACTCCATAGAGTGTGGCAACTTAGAGTAGATATATATCTTGTATGTGCTCCCAAGCCTTTCTGGAGACAAACTCCTTCCTCCACCCCACCACCACCCCTAAATCCATCTCTGAGCCTCCACTCTTAGTGCTAAAGGCCTGAGGCAGAGCAGAACCTCATAGGAGCCACGTGGAACCCATCTAGAGTAACAGTATCCTGAACAGACATGGACAGGAGGCCCAAGACAAAGTTCCAGCTTGGCTACTGACCCAAGTTAAGCAAAGCCCTACCCCAGCCCAGGCCTCCATTTCTTTGTTTATAGAGAGCTAAACCAGCAGTTCTCCTATCTAGACCAGACAGACAAAGCTTTCTCATTCTAACCCTCTGCATTGCCTTCTGGTTTGTAGGCTGAAATAAATATGCTTTCAAAACTACCTCTGCGGAACCTCCCACCTCTGATGTGACCTTGGGCCTACTGGGGCCACCAGAGAAGAAATGCATGCAGACATGTAGTCTCCCACAAACAGTTCACTTTCTTTCATGGATATGGTGATCCAAGAAGCCCAGTTCTTGAGATTAGAACTCTCAGAGGTCATTCAGTCCAACCTGGGAACCACTTACAACAGCCTTTATGGCAGTCATGCAGCTTCTACTTACATACCTCCAGTGACGATGAGTTCACCTTCCACAGCAGCTTTGCCTGTCTTGTTTAACTAACACACAGCCTTTTCCACAGAGGAAGACACCCTCCCCCACAGTGGTCCTAAATCTGTCCTCCAAGGCCACAAAGACCATGTCTAATCTCCCTTCCTGGAATAGAGTTCTTCAGGGATTTCAACACAGCAGCCGTGCCCTCCTAAATCTCTATTTTCAAGGTAAATAACCCCAGGTCCAACTAAGTATTCATGGGGCTTTGCTTGATCTCTCTAACCCTGGCTGATTTCTAGGACATCAGTGAGTCATTTAACAAAGTTCTACTGAGACCCTCCTAGGTGCCAGGCAGTCTGGTTCATGCCTACTTCCTTCAAAGATCCAGTGTGAGATCAGAATGCAACAGTGCGAGAGAGGCTGAGCAGGGAGATGGCTGGAAAGACTGATTTTTTCGCTCCTGACTAGAATACCTCCAAAGGCACTGCCTTCCTGAGCTGAGACACCAGCCAGGCTGTTAAATCCTCTTGATCTGAGCTCAGGGGAGTCCTTGGGCCAAGTCCCATCCAGGAGTGGCTTTCTGGGACACTGGTTGAGAAAGACTGAGTTTGACTCTGAGCCCAGGAGAAGAAATGATACCCTATCCTCCAGGACAGCAATTGGTTTTCTGGTCCCCACCACAGGACCCTAGGTTGTCCTTGTTTCTGTCCCTCTTAGGGTTGCCTCGTTGTCCGGATCCTCGCTCTGGTGGTCATCTGCAACATTCACAAGGCCAGCTCTGTGGGTGCTGGCATCCCTGATACAAAAGCTGTCTATGTCCACTTGTATAAATTGAGGGAGATTTCAAACAGGACACAGTTGAGGCTCCAAGAGGTTTGGGCATCTGTGAAATAGATCATAACCTCGGTGGGTCTGACTTAAAAGCCAGATTCTCCTCCAATACTCAAGCTGTCGCTTCCAGGACAGACAGAGTGGTGAGCAGACCCTTCATTCCTTTGAGTGACATCCAGGACTGCCAGCCAGGCACAAGACCTCAGGTGGGTACGCTGATGGAACAGCACTGATACAATCCCACCCAAGCCCTGGAAAGGCCAGTTTCCCAGCACAGTGATGTCCTTTTAACAGGAAGCACTTATCTGTAAATGGAGATAATATCTACTTCTCAGGATCAACCGATAGAGCATATGTGAGTGCCTAGCTCAGAGGCTGGCACAGATACGGTACTTGATAAATGAGCACTATTGTACTGCATTGCTGTTAGCCACTTTTGCCAAAGTAGAGCAGGGCAGTGCCTGGGTCTCTGCAGAAGTATTTCAAGCATGGAAGAAGCTAAATCCTGTTACCAGCAACTGCACAGCCTACAGGAGCTAGACAGGGACAGGTCCAGGGAAATGAGGGGCACAGCCAACATGACCTAACTCCAGCCTAGGGCTCGGAGAGACTAGGTAAGCAGACAGAGGGAGCCCTAAATAACTCCCACCATATACAACACAAACATTTACTGCCAAGGCCTGTGGCAAAGGCAATAAGAGGCCACCTCAGGGAAAGGCTCAGAAAGCTTGGTCTGGGGCCCAGGCCAGATGGGGCTGAGAAGAGGAGCAGAACCAGGCCCATGTGCCCAACAAGCTGTGCCAGCCCAGCCAAATTTGAGTTATATTAGGAGAAGGGATCTGCTCAGAAAACTCACCCATCTCCACATATCTGCATATTCTATTTCAGGGTCTCTTCCTTTTTTTCCCTCCTTAGCTTCCTAGAAAAGTTCTCATGATCCATTCCAACTTCACCTCTGCTGAACTGCAAAAGCTCACTCAGTCCCCTCCCCCTTCCAACCACCCTCTCGCCAGCAAGCTTATTCCAAGTTCTCTGCCCTCCCTCCCTCCACTGCCCCCACCTATTCAGGCCTCGACCCCCGCAGTTGGGCTCTGGTTCCGTTGTAGCATCTCCCCAAGGTCACCATGGCTCAAAGTTAGCAAGTCCAAGGTTGGTCCCTTTGTTACTAGGTTTCGCTGTGGCATCTCACACCACTGACTAAGCCTTCTCTGTCAATTTCCTTCCATCGCCTTCCCAGAAGCAGCAGATCCCACCCTCTTCCATGTCCATCAGTCACCATTTCCTATAAAGGCTAATTCTTTAGTGGGTGTGCCTTTTCCCTGTCCCTGAAAAGTTGAATTCCCTTCTCATATGACAGAGGTCCAGTCAGCTTAAAACTTCCTGATCATTATCTCCATCCTAGAAACATCCAACCGTCTATAAGATATCCCCACACGGCTGTCCCATAACACCCTGGGGTCGGTATGTATAAAACTGGACTTGCATTCCTAATTCCATCCCCACTCCCTTGTTCTTGCTGCACCACCATCTACACACTCCAACTCTGCGCCCCCTCCCCGCATCTAGTCTGCCCCTCCTTCCTCCGAGATGCCCTGCTGCAGCACTAGTCCAGGCGCTGCCATGCTTCATCTGGAGGGGGTGAGCCTCCTAGCTGGTCCTCCACTCCCAGCCTCACTTCCCACAAATCCGGCCTCCTGTCAGGATACCTGTCTGGTATCTCATACATACGTCTGGTCCCCCACTACCCTGCCGAAGGCCATCTAGAGTGTTTTTCGCCCTTAAGACTAAACCCAAGCTCCTCAGATATCAGACCCTGTACCTCCTCCTATTCCTCCACTCAGAAGCAGCAGGCAGCAGTAGGAAGAATGCTGGCTTTGGTGTTAAGACAGACCTGAGTTTCTAAAGCCAACCTGTCCACTGCCTAACCATGAGAATGTGGACAGATCATCTCACCTGTCAGCTTTAGTGTCCCCATCCAATAAATGGAGCTAATAGCATACTTGCCTTTCCCAAGATGTGGTATCGCTAATTCCTCATCTCTCTCCAACCACTACTCTATTCTCTTCCCGCACTGCCAGGTCAGTGTGGGAAAGATCCCACCATCAGTTCTCAAGGGATCATAACTTCCCCACTGGTCTCCCTCCCTCCCTCGAGCTTGGTCCACTCCCCATCTATTCACATAGAGCCGCTAGTATCCTTTCTAAAGTGCAAACCTGACTCTCTTCCTGTCAATTCAAATTCTCTTGTGATCCCTCACTATCCCTAGGGAAGTCCAAACTCCTTGCATGGCTTAAAATGATCTACCTCCAAACCAACCCTGTCCCACAGGGCTAAAGGGGCTGTGTTCTCCCTGCACCCAGGCCACTCAGTGCATACTTCTTCCTGCCCAATTCCTTCTTGCCCGTCCGGTCTCAGCTTAGATGCCACTTTCTTCAAGAAATTCTCCCTCCCACACAGCCCCTAACCCAAGTTAGCTCCCCTATCTATGAGTCCCATGCCTGCTGGCCCAGCCTGGCCCAGTTCTCATCGGGCATTAGCATAACATGTTTGTCTTAACACTGATATGGTCCTGGGGGAGGAAGAATCCTGCCTTTTTTACTTAGCACAAAGTAGAAGCTAAGTGTTTGTTGAAAGGGTGAAGGGGACAATGGTGTGGAATGGGTACCTTGGCTGAGGGAAAGCCCCAGCTCAGTGGAGGCACTTATCAGACTCAACATATTTAAAACACAGCCATGGGAAGCAATGGCCAACTTGCCAAGACCCTGGAAGAGCTGACAAAGGATAAGGGAAATTGCAGGGATGGTTCAATTCTGGGAAGCAGTATAACTGGTATCTGGGGGTCAGTTCCAGGGACAGGGCAGGGTTACCCAAATGTTCCACAGCATAATAGGGCAGGGAGTTAAGAAGACCCAGTGCTCTAAATGCAGACCTTGGGGGCACGGGGCAAGTTGCCACAGGATGGAAACCAGCTCTGGGTTGGCTATATCATGGGGACAAGAAGGGCTGTGTCAGCCCTATTTGACCAAAGCAGACCCATGAGGATGGAACCAGCCTTTGTTTCCACCACAAACAAGCCAGAGATATCAGGTTCAAAGGCAGGGCTTCCTGGTCTGCCCTAACCACAAGGGGCAGTTGGGCTCTCGGCAGCCCACGGAGGCACAAACAGGCCTGGCCCCAAGAAGCCTGGTGAGTTCAGTCTGAGTCTTCTCAGCCAATGCAAACACCTCTCAACACTAATTCTAGGATTGAGAGGGAAATGTGGACAGACTTCACATTTTCTGGAGGAAGGAAAGAATACTATGCTGTTTAGGCCGTTTCTGGAATAATGGGTCCTCCTAAGTATCGCCCTTTACGACTATCACTGATAAGCTGGCGGTCATCCAGAGAGCATAGGATGTGCTGGGGACAAAGACGGGAGGTCAAGGAGCAAGTGAATTACACTAGTTCCCTTAACTGAAGCCATGCAAGTGAAACAGAGGGAGCAGGCTTGCTCTGTGTATTCCCTTGGGGGGGTCAAGGCTGGGGAACAAAGGACAGACTGGGTAGTCCTTATAAGTGGCAAACTTTTTGTCCCAGGTAATTAGCAGAAGCCGAATGACCATGACTGTGATGCTGTGAATGAAACAAACACCTGCCAAAGCCACAGGGTAGGGGCAGGTCTCTCAGCAACTTTCCACTGAAACACAATCTGAAGGGAAAAATGTTCTCCTGACAAAGTATTCAAAGCACACGAAACTCACTCGTTCAACTTGGACATGTCTGCAGCACAGCCGGGAACGTCATGCCAAGGGGAACTAGAGCTCACACAGATGGAGCAGCAGCTTGGGGGTGGTGCCCTCCCTTCAATATGAAGGCCGAGACCCGTGCCTGTTGATGGTGTTGTTTAGTAATGTTATTTAACTGCTCATGTATTTACGCCTTCAGGACAAAAAAGGGAGTCCTGCCTCCTGGCACACCTCTGAGGCCTAGATTCTGGCACCATTATAGAACAGGCAACATAGAATGTCAGGTGAGACTAGCCCAGGGGAAGGAAAAGGAATCTGTTGGAAACCTCTGGGAGAAGAAGTGATGTGGAGAGTAAGCTGCCTTTACCTGCAACTCTGAACGTCCACCTGGTCATCCTCAGGCTGCAGTTATCTAAGAAGCACCTCTTCTGGCCACAGTTTTAACACAGCAGTTACGCTGAAGATTGGGCAGGAGCCTTGCTCCAGCCTTAGGCACATCCTGAGGATGCCATGCCCCAGACCACCAAAGGGTCTAGGAACTATCACTGGAAACTTTTCCAAAAAGAGAATGTGGGCATCACATAGCATCCCATGACTTGGGACTAAAATTCTCCACCCAGGGCCCAGAAGAAGGGGCCAGTCGTGCGCCCTGGTATCACAGCACCAAGACCCACACACCAGGCTTGACCCACTGCCTCCACCAGCGCGGATCAGCCAGAAAGGCCAAGCACTGGACAAAGCGAAGGTCAACCAACAGGTGTATTGGGGAAAGAAGAGATGGGGCACCTCCAGGAGTGCCTCCCACGGGCAGCCACCTTGGCAGTTTGTTGGGGGTTCAGGAGGAGC
>PVJD01019867.1:0-10735 GCA_004026545.1 Mormoops blainvillei
GGCCCAGGTAGAGGTCAGCACCATGCACCTGAAAGCTGAGGACTGCCTGCAGCCGCCAGCCTCGGGGGACACGGCCCTGCCACACCTGCATCTCAGACAGCCAGTCTGTTGTCTCCAGTCGCCGGCCTGTGATACCTTGTTCCTGCCGCCCGAGGAAGCTGGTACACCTGCCGTCACGGCATCCGCCTCAGCCCCCCGCCTCTGTCTATGGAAACCGTGCCAACCTTCCTCATCCCGGGAATGAGCTTTGCAGAAATGCGTGTGGGGCCTCTGGAAGGGAGGACGCGTGGGAAGATGGGACAACTGACCGAGACTTGCTAGAGCAAATGAGAGAAAGTAAGCCTGAGCCAATGGGGACCCCGGGGCCGGAGCCACCCTGAATGGTGCCACGTGGGCTTCCCGGGGTCAGGCCCCCCTTCTCCACCACGCTCGTCTGCAGGGCAGATGTCAACTTCTCTCTCCACTCCTTCACATGTTCTCCCAAAAGCTCTGCCTGCAAATCCGAATGGTTGTCTCTGGCACAGGGAAGCCATTTGGCAGACGCGGGTGGGGCCCAGGTACAGTGTGGGGTCCAAATGGGGTCTCCAGTCCTCACAATGCCTTCCAGTAGATGTCTGGGGGACAGACGGAGATGCCCCTATTGGCAGCATTGAGACCACGGGGGGCGATGAGCAGTGACAGGGGAGGTGGGGTACCTTTCAATTCCAATAAACCACCACAGCACGGGTGTGCCACCGTGGCGACCCGGTGGAGAGCATCCACGCTGTAGGGCAGAAGTCTCGAATCCTGTGACCGAGTGTGGGCAGGCAGGCCCTGCCGTGACCGCGGCAGACAGCCTCACACCATGGCACCAAGCCCGTGCACGGGTCTGCATGGGATAACGTAACTGACGTCCGTCAGGGGCATGACACCTTTAAAAAGGCACCCCTGCAGAAGGTACCGCATGGGCAGGATCGCACAGAGCGCCATCCCCAGCTCTGGGGTCCCTGCCACCCCCGTGACAGCGGGCTTCTCAGCGCCAGGGAAGACGCTCTGCGCAGCGTGGGTGTCACCTGTGAAGAGGGTCGGAGGTCAGGTGAGCTGCTCTGTGACAGGTGAGGGGTCACGCTTCAGAAACCTAACGAAACCTCAACCACTAACCTTCAAGGCCGGAAAGCAGGGCCTGGGGCTTTCAAAATCAGCCGGGCGCATATTTCGCCGTGACAAGCATCCGTCATGAATAATTAAATGTTTAATATGATGTTGTGCTGGTGAAAAATGGTACTTTTACAAGGGATGGATCTTAAACCCGTTCTGTATGATTACGTGGATGAAAAATGAAGGGGAGGCTGCACCGAGGAGACAAATGCTGTTCCGACAGCGGCGCTGCAGAAATTCTGCAGCTGGAAACCTCTCCCTGGACCAGCGCGCCGGCGGGGCTGGTCCCGGGAAACACCGGAGGGAATTTCGGCCTGGGGCCTGTGGAGGGCCCGCACCCACTTGCCGGGGGTTGAACGGTGCTTTTTCCATAGAGTCAGTGCACGCCAGGGGCATAAACCACCCAACCAATGCAGACGGCGCCCCATCCTAAGTGGTGTCCTAGCCCCCCTCAAGTCCAGCTTTTATGAGGTGCCGGAGTTACTTAAAACAACGTAGCCTGTGCGGCGTGCCTGGCTTCCAGGGGAAAGTGTTTATTGTGAAGGCTGTTCTCCTGTCAGGGACTGGGGCTGCTGCCCCACGGACCCCTCGCTCTGCGAGACCTCGACCGGGCACGGCAGTCAGCGGACTCCTGCCACTGGCAGCAGCATTTGGGCCAGGAGCCGCTGCCGGTCCCTGAAAAGGAAAGCTTCCTGGTGGAGATGATCGGCCCTCCCAGGACGGCTTCTTTCAGTGAAGGGAGGAGCCCTCTCTCAGGGGCGGGAAGCGCTCCTTGGAACCCAATGCGGCCCACGCCCAGTCTCCTGTTTTTACCCAAGAGAGCCCCATGACACAGACGCCACGGGCAACACAAACCAGGTCCTACTGACACCAATGGACGTTAGGCCCCAAATCCGCACCTTCTTTCTTCTTAGAAGACACAAAAATAAGGGTCTGGAAAGTGGGCCCCTTGGGGCTGGGTTCTGGATCACCCCAGGTTAACCCATGTCCGCTGGGCAAGCCCAGGTCACCTTTTGAGCCCCAGCCCCTCAGTCACTGAAACCAAGATCCCCGCTCTCCTTCTGCCCCCGCTGCAGAGAGGGGCGCGCAAGTGCGGCCAGGACGCCTGGAGCCCACGCTGTCGCAGGTGAGAGCACGGTGACCTGGGCCTGAGAACGTGACCCGCCGCCACGAGCTCGGCTGGGACAGAGAGGGGGTTGCCCTGCAAGAGTCCAGAGAGGCCATCAGGCACCCAGGGGGACTAGAAACCAAGTGCAGGGACTCTGGTGGGCACAAGGAAGTTTGCGGTTGTTCGTATGGAAAATAACACAATAGTTAATGAACCACAATGAAGGGTTAAGCCCGTTTCACGGGCTCACAGCTAAGAGCCGGCTTCTGCCCGCCCCGGGTTTCACGCGGCCACACTGACACCCGCGCTCCTGCCTCCCAAGGTCTGGGCCTCTGGGCAGCCCCTCCGCGGGCGCGTCCTCCGTGGCTGGGCCACGTGCGGGGACCCTGTGCCTGCCCCTGCACAGTGCCCATTCGTTGGTGTCCCGCCCAAGTGGTAAAGGAGCCACCCATCAGCGTCAAGGGCGTGTTTTTTAAAGACTCGAACCAAGTGTAAAATGCTTACTTCCAGGAAGTAGACGGCTGGAGCCGCTGGAGAAAACGTTCTGCTTTTAGGAACCAGGCCAAGTCCGCCACCCGGTTTCAGAGAGAGCCGTGTGCCAGTGCTCATCAGTGCGTGGCCGGGCAGCTGCATTTTGCCCATCAGCTGGCGATTCTTTGGTCAGAACAGCTTCATGAATATTCTACGCTCCATTCACATTTCTCTAAAAGGGCCCGAACTGAAGACCCGCGCATTCTCCTACGGGGCACGAGGCCTGCGGGCCCCCGTAACGCCCTTGTCTGTGGATCTCAGCCACCGGCAGGATCCCAGGTGCCAACACCCCTCCGTGAACACGGGTCACCCAACCACGGGGCCATTCACCTGGATCTGTGACTCCGCCCTGGTCTCCTGGACCACAGAGAAATCATGGGGCCTTCTAGCCACGTCCACCGGGCATCCACCTGTCTGATGCCAAATGGACGGTATCTCCTGCACAGTTGACAACTGGGCGGCCCCTGCGCCTGCGGGGTGTTGGCGGTCACTGTGCAATAGCAGGGGCTCGGGGGCAGATCACAGGGACGGAGTTTGCACGAGGGAGGCCGGTGAGCCGCCAGAGCAACGGGAGAACGGCGCCTCTCCGGACACCGGCTCCCAGACTGTCAGGGAGGCGGTGAGGACCGCTGGACTCGGGCCTTGCCGCTGACAGTCCCGGAGGCCGACAGTCCAGGGTCAAGGTGCTTGCTGGCAGATTCAGTTCCTGGTGACGAGCCTCTGGCCCATGGACAGCCACCATCTCACCGTCTCTCGCTGCGCCCTCGCCTGCCATTTCCGTTTGCCTCCATGTAACTTTGGATTTCTTCCTCGGTCTCACCGTTAGCCCGTTCCTTGTTGTAGTCACGTGTTATTTAGCCTCCGCGTGTTGGTGTGTTTTTCAGTTGTGGGTGATTTCCAGCTTCATACCGTTGGGGTCAGAGAAGATGCTTGATATGGTTTTAATCTTCTCGAACGGACTGACTTGTTTTGTGTCCTGACATACGGTCTCTCTATCCTCTGTCTCTGTCTCCTCCCTCTGTCTCATCTCTCCTTTCAGGGCACTAATCCCATCATGGGGACCCCATCCCCCTGACCTCACCTCAATCCAATCCCCTCCCAAAGGCCTCACCACCTAATCACTCCCTTGGGGGTTAGAATTTCAAGGGGGGTGTGAGGTTGGGGAGACACATCCAGTCTATAGCATCACATCTGTAAAGTGAAGACAAGATTAATACCTTCCTCATGTTGTGATAAAAATTAGAGATAAAGCACAGAGCACAGAAAAGCCCAAAATGTGTTCACTGTTACTACCCATTCTTAGTTAGGTCCCACGTTGGTTTAAAACTGTTTTTGCATAAATGTTTCTCAATGAAAACTAAAGCTTTCCATCCCATTCAATGGAACCCAACAATCCAAGTCTAGGTTAACGTACCTATGTTGAGAAAAGGCAGGTAAGATTTTTTTTTTTTAACTCAAAATAAGCCCTACTTTTCATTGTAAATGAACTTAGGGAGGGGGTGTGTCTTCTGTCTCGCCTGCTCTTCCTTAACATTCTCTTTGCTCTTCTCCTTTTAAAAATACCAGTGGCATTACTCCACCCACAGGGCAGGCGCTGTGTTCTGAAAGGCACAGAATGCTCTAGAAACCAAGGGACTTGCATGCTCACAGGTTGAGACCATCTCGCCAGGCCAAAGTTGCTCCGTTTGGGATCAAAGGGGCATGAAGTTATGTGTTTTCCCTTCTGTCTGTGTTTGCACAGAGCGGCCTCAGTCCTAGCGTGTTCCAGAAGCAGACTTCCAAGGGCCACGTCAGAAGCCACCTGCCCCGGTGACTTCGTGAAGTCCGGAGGCCGCTGGCTGTTCCTCTGGTGACCTGGATGTTAAGTGTTTTGTTCGACCGGTTGAAAATCATGTCCGCAAGAGGCATCGCTTTGGAAGACGCATGAATTAAAGCAGAATTAGCACACATAGACCCCAAAGCCATTACTTCAACGACATATTTATTTTTTTAAAGAAAACCTCTAACGACCTTTTAGTCTGTGACTCTGCTTGTGGGTTCCTGGCATCATGCCTCTGAGGGTGCGACATGCTGGTGGCCCCATTACCTTAATGACTCGGACATTAAATGAAGGGGGTTCCATCCACATACTTGTCTCTCCCTGATTCTTTTCTAGGCTGTCCCCAAGCCTTTCACTGCCACCTGCTCTCAAGTGACCGAGCCTGTCACAGGCTCCCCCTCGGCCAGACGACGTCGTCCCTGACCTCTGAGGAAGAACTCGACAGCATTGGCCTCGGGGCGGCGGGCCCAGGGGAAGCTCTTTATGGCTGGAGTCAGCCGGGTCCTGGGGCTGTTTAGCTTCTGCTGCACCAGCACCCTCACATCTGTCCAGACCCCTTCCCAGGCCTGGAATCCCTCAGGGTACATCAACGTGTAAGGCGTAGCCATGGCGACGGGAGGGACGGCAGAGGCTAAGCGCCAGTGGTACCGATTTTGTTGTTCAGTCCAAGACGACACTGGGCTTTAGGGTCAGAATGAATCTCTTCCTCGTGCTCCCCCCTCGAGTGATGACATGGTCGCATTAAGGTGTCCGGACCAAAGTGCAGCCCTCCCCTCACTAAATAAAACGCACTAACGTGGGTGGATCCCACAGCTCCTAGTCCAGGACGCTCGGGTGAATCTGAGGCATCGTGGCTCCCGCACTGAGACCTCATGGCGCCCCCACTGACTGACCACCCTTCGGCACCTGGCCCAGCCTGGTGCTCACTGGATACCAGGTGAACGAGCGACAGGATCCCTCAAGACCACACGTGGCTGTCGGGTTGGTTCTAAACGATGGGAAGCCTTGTTCGCATTCGACTAGAAATGGTTGGATGCATGGAATTATCAGGAAATGCCAGGAAACCAGGCCGGACAGGGTGGTTGGGACTGCAAACTTCGAGGCCTTGGACACCAATGGGGATTCTGGTCTTGCTGTGTGAGGTTGGGACCAGCTGGGAGTGGGGGTCGCTTGGCCTTTTTCTGGACCCGCAGAGCCCGGGGTCACTGGAGAGGCTTCTTGAAAGAGCGGCTCCAAAGCCCTACAGCTGTGTCAGAGCCCGTCTTCCTCGCTGTCGGTGGTTGTCCGCGTGGATGTGGAGGAGAGCCGCAGCGTCCGACGCTGAGTGAGGCCCTGGGCCGCTTGCACTTTCGGGCCAGTCGCTGGCGAGCTCGGGGAACACGAGGTCAGAGCTGCTGAAAGGCCCGGAAGCCAGATCCCAGGCAGAGGGGCAGCTGACCGCGGCGACAAGCTGACCCGTCTCTCCCGGCAACGCTGCCCTCATGTCCCAAGGAGGCAGAAAACCCATCCGAGGCGTAAATGGAAGGACGGGCGGTCTGCCCTCCTCGCTAATGACCCTTCACGTTCCTGAAGCGCTGGCCCAACGAGCCGTCTCCTCTACAGCCGCCCTCGCCTCAGCGGACACCGAAAGCCATGCAGCGACCCCTCACGGTTCTTTACGGTGAACCATAAAAATATGACAGTGCTTCCCAGGGAGCATAATTCTAGCATAATTCATGATTACATCTACGAGGCATAAGTGTGGGTGAACGTAACCTCCCCAAACCAGTGCAGTCTCCCATGGCCCTGAGGGACCTGAGGGACGCTGTCCGTCTACGACCCCCAGGGACCTCAGCAGAGGGGGCACGCGCAGCACACCGAGCGCTCCTCAAACTCCAGGTTGGAACCCTGCAAATGCAGAGTCGACTCAGAGCGTGTGCCTGGAGCTGGGGTGGCCCCTGTGTCCCACGGGTGGGTGGCCGGTGTGCTGCCCTCCACTCCCGGGGCAGCCTGGACCCCCAAACACACAGCAGGCCTCCTAGTTATGTCGATGCACCTTAAAAGTCAACCTCATCGTCGACACCATCGGCTCCGACAAGAAAAAAGCACGCTTCCAAACCGGAGGGTGCTGCAACCATGGCACGCCCGGGAGACAAAGTAAAGTCTGCGCTCACACACCGTCGGCTCCGCTCACGGGGACACATATTCCTTGTCCACAAAATCCATCCCCTTGACAGGATAATACGCGTGTGAGCTGTAATGGGGACGGCTATCCCTGGAAAAGGCTTAGATGGGACTGGAAGACGCCAAGGCGCCCGCCTGGGAGACGGGGAGAGAGCAGCTCACAGTCCCCCTGCCGTTTCCTGCTGGCATGGCACTGGACGGGGAGGGGCTCTGTCACAGGTACGGAGGGACACAGCAAAGGGGGCCAAGCAAAGACTAAGCCCCCACGCTGCCTGCCAGCTGCCGGAAGAGGTCGACGAAGACCAGGGAGAAGCTCACCCCTTCCGGGCTGGTGCCGCAACACGCATTCTCCGTCAATGTACTTTATGTCTGTACAACGTCTAATAAGTTACAAGACGACTGGAACAGAGTGGGGGGGGGGTGCCACACACCTTGAAAACATGGCAAATGATTTTACATTTTAAAAGATACCACAGATTTCTAATCCTGCTCCAGTTTTCACAAAAACGAATTATCTTCTCCATTTCTTAGAAAACTGAATAAAAATATTTCAAGGAGCCTTAACTCTCCACTGTAACAGTTAATGGTTTAACTATTTTTGTTTTAGTTCATGATCTTCCAGGCCCTGAGAGGAACAGATTTTACACCAAACACTATTGAAATATCAACTCCGAAATAGCGAGGCTTCGTGAAAAAGCCCATGGGCTTCCGGAGCCCTGGCTCAGTCCCGAATCCTTCTCTTAGCGGTCGCCTGACATTAGAACTTCAGTCTTTCAGAACCTCTGCTTGCTCACGCGCTAGGAGAGAATTACAGCTGTGACCCTTGAGCACCGGGCTCGCTGCCAACGAGAATCAACAGCGAGAGCGGCCTCGACACTGACCGCGTACCGGGGCGTTCCGCCTGCCGCACCCGTGCACTCAGCTGCCTCTCGTGACACACCCGGGGCGGAGGGAGGCACAGATGCCTGCCCCCCACCCAGACCCTCCTCACTTTCTGTGTCCACAGGTGGCCCTACAGCCGCCTGGCCACACACAAGCGTGGCCGTGGGATGGGAGTGCAGGGCCGTGTGCCCCTTCGGAACCTGCCCGTGAGGACAGCCCCGTGCCCTCTCCTGTGCACGCCCACTCTTCCCTTCGTGACGGGACGCGGAAGGAAGGTAACCTCAGAGCAGACCAGGCGGCCAGGGACAGCCATCGTCACCCAGGTGCCTGTCTGGCCACACAGAGGAGCTCGCTGAGCAAAACCGAAACCGCCGTGTCTGGGCCACTCTCCGCTGCGGAGTCCACTGTTGGCCAGCGCCCGTCTGAAGGAGACCAGGCCTGGGAGACAGCCATGCTTAGAACAGAACGTGCTCGCCAGGCGCCAGCCGAGGGCGTCCTCGCTGGAAGAACACTGGCCGCCGAGCTCAGAAAGGCAGGCGCACGGAAGAGGGTTCAGGGCCCCCCGCGCCGCATGTGAAGCCGGCGGCCAGGCCGGGCCAGGCTTGGAGCACCACGCGCACAGGGCGCAGCTCCGGGCGGCGCGAGCTTCCCTTGGAGCTCACCGGCTGCAGAGCAGACGTCCCCGTGCTGGAAATGGGGCGCGGCTGCGGAGACGGGCTTGGTTAAAAGCCAAGCCCAGAAGGCGACAGAGGGAGAGAGCCTGTTGGCCAGAGCTGACTCGGGGGAGAGAGGACCGGGCCATCGAGGGGGCTGGTCAGGCCAAAGCTGCGCCAAGAAAACAAAGGCGAGACTTTAGCGTCACGAGGTCCCTCCCGGCTGTGTGCCCGGCGCTGTCACCTGGCGTGAACGAGACAGTGACCATGGTTTCCCTGCTCCGTGACCACTCACCTACTTAAAAACATGCCATCAGAACTCACGGTCCTGGGCTGGAAGCCCAGTCCCCGCCACGCTGTCGGCCTGCCGGGCTCCAATTCCCTCCTCGGGCTCCTGTTTTACGACACAGCGACACGTTTAGGGGCCCTTGGGCCCTGTGTGGGTAGAAATGGAAAACTAGTAAGAGAAAATAAACCTGTGATTTTCTAAAAAGAGCTTATCTCTGCTCAGCCCTGGGTTGCAGACCCAGGCCGGAGCGTCAAGCTGGGCTCTCTCTAAAGGCATAGCAGCTGCCGGCGTCTTCGCTTCTTTTTGGACCTTTCCAAGCAGGGGGTCTTTGCCATCGAGCACTGGGAACACGGTGGGTGTCCCGTGGAACAGGAGAACACGTGTGAGGATCCGGGCTGGAGGCCGACGCGGCCCAGTGGCTGTTGAGAGTTCCAGTCATCAGGTTCCCGGAACGGGAGAGCCGACGGGAACTCCTGGCCGTGCCCTGAATGGTGAGATCGGGCACTTACTTACTTAGCCAACCAACTCCCTTCCCCGCCCTTCCGCCCACTCCCGCCCAGCCGGCTCCTCGGCAAGTGCCTGAGTAGACACAGAACCCAGCCCGGGTGTCAGAGCCGGGGCAGCAGGGGAGTGCCACGGCTCTGGGGGCTGTCGCATGTCAGCGGGCATGCCTGCACATCTCCAGCTCCTGGCTTTATACCAAATTGCCCTAGAACCATCAAAACTTTCAGAAGCCAGGTCTATTCTGGGCTTCGGTCAACGCCGTTGCACCTCCAGGAGGCGACACCTGTGCTGATCCAAACCGCTCCCGCAGCGGACTGCTGGGGGCTGGGCCGTGATCTACAGACACGACAAAACATCCCTGTAGAAAAAATGCAAAATGCCGAGCACTGGGTGCAAACTGGCATGTCCTATGGTCAACGTGGCGTGAGCCACGTAGGAATGTCTCACTGGCAGGCCGCGGCCACGCTCGCAGCGTCAACCCATTAGATCGTTGCACTTTGGAGAAAGGGAGGCTTTTTTGGGAACAAACCCCAATTCCAAATCATAGCTTAGCTCCCACCTGAAGCTTCTGCCCTGAACGAGAGAAGCCGCAGCTGGCTGAGCACGCACGGTGTGCGCTCCCGGGCTGCCGGGCTCGGGGGAACTCGCTCCCCACGCCCTTGCTAAATCATATTTTCCTGATGGGGGAGAGTTAAAGGTTGTTATTAAAAATATATTAATTGTGGGAAAGATGGAATGTTACGGGCACGGGTTCTGGCAAAGTCCTCATGGAATGTTACAATAATAAGACCTGACATGCCCTGTGACAGCCCTTTCCATCTCCCAGACGTGTCGCACCCACCGACAGACGGCTGTCCCTGCCGGGAGCCGAGAGGCAGAAGACCCAGGGGCCGTCCTCCGCAGGCCGTTCAGCCTGCAGCATGTGGGGCCTCTTGACGAGGCTTTTCAACACCAGGAAGTGACAGACGGATGACGGGCCACCCTTACCTCCATTCCCTTCCCCAGGGGACTGGAGACACGCGGTCTCTCCTCCCCAAGGTTCTCAAATGTGACTGCCACTTGGGCAGGGCTGAGTTCTCTCATCTCAGGCTGAGGAGTAAATCAATCTCGTTATTGGGAAAACTGAACTAAGAGGAAGATAAACTCCCAAAAGAGGAAACAAATGACATGAGGTTGTTATCGGTAAGAAACTGGCCGTGGGGTGCTGGCCCTCTCGGGCTCTCGGGCTCTCTTTTCCGCAAGGACACCTGGATGACTGAGCTGCAGCTGCCTGCGTTCCCCAATGGATGGCATCTAGGATGGGAAGGAACTCTGGGTGCAGCCGAGGACCGGGCTGGCCTGGCAGAGGGTGGCAGGGTCATTCTTCTTTGGGGGTTCTAGGGAGGATGAGCTATGAGGCGGCAGCCTGCCATTCTTCCAAAACTGTGTAGCTTTTGAATCTCCTGCTGTTTTAGTTTGCAAACTAAGCCTATAGAAGTAAGATAATTAAAACTAACAGGGGGAAAGGATAGAACTCAGGTGTTAAAGAGTTTAGCCTTAATTGATAGGCTTAAGTGACTAATGCATGTGGAAAGCTGCTATTCCAAAACTGTGAACCTTTTGAATAAAAACTTCTTTCCTTCATAAAGAAAGAAAGAAAGAAAGAAAGA
>PVJD01019868.1:0-10730 GCA_004026545.1 Mormoops blainvillei
TTGCACATAGTTTTCGCATTCTGAATCATCGGAACATTTTCCACAGAGGAATATTGAAGCTTAATGCAAAATCCGATACAGATTCCTTGCTTCAGTTAGTCATTTTGCATTCCATGGCCAAACAGTACACATGCTCACTCAGTGGCATCTACCACCCCCACTGACTAGTACGGTAAAGTCATCTTTGTTCATACATACACATTCCAGTCCATTTTTCTTGGCTGTCAGGTTACATCGATGTTGTACAAACCATTTCATTATATTAACAATTTTTGGACTTCTTCAGGATACACCTCATACATAACTTTTTGATGAGGTAGGTTCACTCCAATTAGTTTTGTTTCTCTATTGAAAAACATAATTTTTTGACTAGTTAAATATCTTCCTTCTGAGAGAGTTCCAGTCACCTATTATTATGGGGTAAGGAGCTCCACAGTCTTGTTTTCCAGTGAAATTGATGAAAGTTTAAATAACGGCCCTAAGTCATATAGGAAATGATAATACATTTATGTATGAAAATGTAAGGTTTTGGAAGAAGAGTAAAAGGTCCAGGTTTCTTAGCTAAGAACTTTTTTCCCTCCCTTTTCTCTCAGAGGTCAGTGGGCAAAAGGTTCATTGCACAGTGACTGAATAGGGCACACTCATCCTTCCCTTGCTCTTAGAGACCTATGGAACTGGGGTTGGCTGGATGTCAGCATTTTTCATCATCTCCAAGGTACCTCTTCAGTGTAAAATCTGGATGATTGCAACTTAAAAGAGATGGGGATTCCCTTCTGTTTCCGCATACACAGTGTGTGGCTGTGTTACTACTTCATGTGAAATACTACTAAGAATATTGGCCTTCTGATGACCCTTGTTGTGTCTTAAGCGATGGCATTTCATATTGGAGCAAGGCAAACGAGAAGAAATGCCTCATTTCCATTGAGAATCCTAGGCTGGTTGTGCCAGTCATAGATAAGTGTGATTTTGTGCCCTCCTCCTGGCTCAAGAACTGTGGCAGTGAAATTTTGCTTGTGTTTGGGTTGGTGGCTGCGAGCCTAAAAGCAGGCTATAAAACAGAGAGTTCCAAATTCCTCTCAATAGAAACTGATTTCAGTTTTTAATAGATTGGAAAGTTCAATTCTAAGGATGTTGCTATGAACTGAATTGTCTGTTGTCAACGATCACATTCCTGTATTGAAGCAGTAATACCTAAGTATGATCTTATTTAGGTAAATTTTGATGTGCTTATAGTGGTGGGCCATTGATGATGGGATTAATGCCTACATAAGAAGTACATAAGAGTGAGAGTTTCTGTCTCTTTTCCTGCCAAAGGGGGATACAGCAATAAGGTAACTATCTTCAAGCCACAAGTCAGCTCTCAGTAGAAACTGAATACACTAGTGCTTTGATCTTTGACTTATAACCACAAAAATATGGGAAAATGTCCATTGTGAAAGCCACCCAGTCTATACTGTATTTTGTTTCGGCATCCCAAGGTGACTAGCACAAGTGTTGTCAAAAACAATAGAGGTTTTGGAGAAAGGCACTTGTGGGGTACCTGGAGACATGGGCCATCCACCTCACAGAGCCCTTGGCTACCTAGCCAGCAGCCATAAGGAAATAGGAGAAAAGCCCGTGTCTCGAGTTCCAGCCTTCTCGAGGCCCCTGTGTTTATCACAGCCCTGTAGCATTTTCACAGGCTACTAAGGCTCCCTACTCACTGCTCCCTACTCCCTCTGTAACCCTGTAAGTAGCATTAAGGCTGGGGGCAAGGTTGGGTAACTTTTCCACTGATCATAGGCCATAGGAGCACCCCCCTTTAATGCTAGTAATAAATGGCATGTCAAGATCTGCTGGCCTTCTGTGTGGTTCTTTTTGTTTCCAGAATATCGTGAACACTTAAGCAGCATCTTGGTTCAGGGTTCCTGTGTTGGTAGAGCATTATCAAGGAGATAAGTAGATGTATTTGACATATGGGCTATGTGATAGACTGACTAATATTCTAGAGAGAATTGGGAAAGACAAAGTTGAGAAGGAGTCCTCCTGTTATCAGTACCAATTCTCAAACACTGACCCTGCAAACTTTAAAAGACACTTACCTCTGGTTAAAACAACTTGTGGAGCTATTTGTCCCCAAGAACGTCATTGGAAAAAAATGGAAATCAGCTGGTGATTAGGAGAATTCAGCTACTGTGGGTGGATAAGGAGAGAGAGGTCTTTAAACATAGCTTTGCGAAACCAATGTCATCTTAGGGAGAACATGGGCATAGTTAAGGATGTGCACTGAAAAGTGCAACATCAGGACCTTGACATTTCTTGGGTAAATACACTCTGTTAAAATAACTCTGCCAGCCACTAACTAAATAAAAAAAAGTAAATAGTAATAAGGAGCCGAGGAGCGTTTGGAGTGAACCAATATCCAGAGTTGCTACAACATATTATCTGGAATGTGCATGTTGCAACAAAAATTGTAAGACATGCAAAGAAATAGGAAACTCTGAATCTGTGTGCTGGAAAAAAAGAAAAAAGTAGGAGGCACAAATTATGTTCCAGAGGAAGCAAATGTCATATTTAAAAAAAAGAGATTTCAAAGTAGCCATTTCTGAATATATTGAATGAACTAAGGAAATGATGATTAAGGAAATAATTGCAAGTATGACAGCAATGTCACTTCCAAGTAAGAACATTAATAAACAGATTAGAAATTATCAAAAAAGAATCAAATGAAAATGCTGTAGTTGAAAAGTGTGATAACCGAAATGTAAAAAATGTACTAAGGGACTCCAGAACAGGTTTGAGTGGCAGAAGAAATAATTAGTGAGTTTTGAAGACAGGCCAGTGATTATGAGATCTGAAAAGTAAAAAGAGAAAAGAATGAGGAAAAACCCTGAGAGAAACACAAAGCAACAGTGATTACACCACCATAGATTTTTTTGGTTCGTTTCATTAAACAACTTGGCTGTGCTTTAGTGTCAAGTTATTCATTGAAACACTAATCTAGATGTTGCTGTGAAGATACTAACTAAATGTGTTTAACACTGATGATCAGCTATCCTTTTTTAAAAGATTTTATTTATTTCATTTTTAGAGGGAGTGGAGCAAGAAAGAGGGAGAGAAATATCAATGTGTGGTTGCGTCCCGTGAGCCCCATGCTGGGGACCTGGCCTACAATCCAGCCATGTGCCCTGACTACGAAATGGAACTGCCTACCCTTGGGTTCCCAGGCCCACACTCAGTCAACTGAGGTACACCAGCCAAGGCAGTTGTCTTCAAGTAGACTACCTTTAATGTTGTGGGTGGGAATACTCTCATAACTTGATATGCCTTAGGAGAAAATACCTGGGTTTACCAAGAGGAGCAAATTCAGTTTTGAACCTGAAAAACCAGTGACCCTCTGAGTTTTCAGGTGGTGGTAGATGCATAGGTGTATTGCGTAATGAAATTACTCCAAACGATACCTCGACAGAACATTAACATAATTGTTTAATTGTTTTTATTGTCTCATCTTAGCTTTTTAAAAACAAATAAAATAATATAAAACAATCTTTTTAACAATGGGATGTTATATAAGGCTTCAATATTTATAAATATAATATGCATAACTATCACAAAGCGAATAAAGGAATAGAGATTTATATCATTATCATTTCTATATGTCAGTGATCAACTTAGTAGAAATATTAAATAATTGTGATAATTTAGGATGGATGATTTGAAAATCTAGAACAGCCAGTAAGAAAATTAGTTAAGACCTTCCTGGTGTCATCCAGTGGATTGAGTACCAGACTGAACCATAAGGTCACCATTTCAGTTCCCTGTCAGGGCATGTGCCTGAGTTGCGGGTCCTGTCCCCAGTAGGGGGTGTGCGAGGGGCAACCACACATTGATGTTTCTCTTGTTCCCTTCCCTCTTAAAAATAATTAAAGAAAATGTCTTTAAAAAAGAAAATTAGTTAAATATATTATATACGGTAAAAAGTTACATTAGTTCCCTCTGACTACTGCTTTTCAACAACATACTTCTAGTGAATTAATGAGGACGAGAAAGGGAAATAAAGTCGGTATGCACCTTCGGGAGGAATAAATAATAGTATGTACACAGATGACACGATTATCTTTATAGAAAATCTCAAATAATTCCTAAAAAACCCTCCTGAAATTAATAAGTGATTACAGCAACGTTGTTGATACAGGTTAGCATACACAAGTGAATCACTTTCTATATACCAGCCATAAGTATGTGGAATCTGAAGATAAAAATATGCTGTTTACATTAACACCCCCAAAAGTAAATATTTAAGTATAAATCTCTCAAAATATATGCAAGATCTATCTCAGGTAAACTACACAACTCTGATTAACAAAATAAAAAAGAATTAAATAAATGGAGTGATATTCCATCCTTATGTATAGGAGAATGCAATATTTCAGTTCTTCCCAACTTGATTTATAGATTTGATGCAATCCCAGTCAAAATCTCACCAAGTAATTTTGTGGATATTGACAAACTAATTCTAAAGTTAATATACAGAGACAGAATATTGAAGGAAAACAACAAATTTTGAAGACAGACAGAATTTGATTTCAATACATATTATAGAGCTATCATGACAGTGTGATATTGGCAAAACAATGAACAACTAGATCAATGGAATAGAATAGAAAGCTCAGATACAGACCTACATAAATCTAGTCAACAGATATTTGACAAAAGAGCAAAAGTAGTGCAATGGAGGAAAGATATTCTTTTCAACAAATGGTGTTAAAAGAGCTGGAAAGGAAGTAGTAAAACTGTGTTTATTTACAGATGAAATGATGCTGTCCATACAGAACCTCAAAGAAACTACTAGAATTGATACTTGAATTTAGCAAAGGAGCAGGACATGAAATTAATATACAGAAATTACTGTATTTTCTTGTATAATGTGCACTTTTTTACACAACTTTTTGAGGGAAAAATAAGGACGTGCATTATAACTGTGTATAATGATCACATACCATGGCTATAATAACCCCGCATGTAAATGACACAAACATAGATTCACATTACACTCCGGAAAATATAGGTAGTTGCATTTTTATGTGCCAATAACGAAGTAACAGAAGGGAAATTAAGAAACCGTTTCATTAACAATTACTTTAAAAAATAAAATACCCTGGTTGGTGTAGCTCAGTGGATTGAGCGTTGCAGTGCGATCTGAAGGGTCACCAGTTCGATTCCCCAGTCAGGGAACATGCCAGAGTGGGAGGCCAAGTCGCCAGTGGGGGGCGTGTGAGAGGCAACCACACATTGATGTTTCTATCCCTCTCTTTCTTACTCCCATCCACTCTGTCTATAATAAAATTTTAAAAATCTTTAAAAAAAACCATTTAAAATACTTAGGAATAAGCCTAACCACAGATGTTAAAAAAAAAAAGACCTGTTCTTTTAAAATGATAAGACACTGAAGAAGGAAATCAAAGAATATACAAATGAGTCAAAGTTCATACTCTTTTGTGAATACGAAGAATTAAGTTCTGTAAAATGTCCATACTATGCAAAGTAATTTATAGGTTCAGTGCAATTCCCATCAAGATTTGAATGACCCATTTCACAGAACTTGAAGAAGCATTTCAAAAATTCGGTCGGAATCTCAAAGGCCTGGCACAGAAATGGGGATCCTGAGGAAAAAGAAGAAAGTTGCAGGAATCACAATACCTATTATCAAACTATACTACAAGGACATAGTAATCAAAACAGGTTGGTACTGCCATAAAAACTGACACATAGATCAATGAACAGAGAGTATAGAAATAAACCCACAACTTTATAGTCAATTAATATTCGACAGAAGAAGGAAGTACATACAGGGTACTTACGATTGTTTATTTGATAAATGGAGTTGGGAAAATCGCACAGATATGAGCAGTAAAATGAAACTGCACCACCTTCTAATGGATCAAAGACTTAAATATTGCACCAGAAACCATAAAAATTGTAAAAGAAAACATAGGCAGCAAAATCTGGGAAATTTCTCATATTTTATTGGATATTTCTCCCCAAGGAAAGGAATCAAAAGAAAAAATAAATATTTGACTATATCATACTAATTTTTTTTTTTTGCAGAAGGAACATGTATAAAGGACCCATAGACAAACAAAAGGGAATAGGAATGAGGGAGCAAGGTCAGGGTCACTGGGCCAGGGTAGAGTAATGGGTGAAAAATGGAGACAACTATACTTGAACAATAAAAATAATAAAATTAAAATTAAAAGAAATTTTTGTAGATCAAGAGAAATCTTCAACAAAATAAAAACACAACCCAGAGAATGGGTGCACACATTTGCCAAATGTCATGATAAGGGGTTACTATCTCCTTAAATCTATCATTATAAATTTATAAAATACAAAAGTCAACACCAAAAAAAAAAAAATCCCACTTAGTTAAAAAATGGGCAAAGGACCTGAATAGACTCTCTTTGAAGAGGACATACAGATGGCCCATGACACATGAAAAGATGCTTAGTGTCACTAATCATCAGATAAATACAAATGAAAAGCACCATTTGATACGATCTCACACCTGTCAGAATGCATATCCTCAGTAAATCAACTAATAACTGCTGTGTAGGATGTGGAGAAAGGGCAGTGCTTTTGCGCTATCGGTT
Source organism: Mormoops blainvillei (assembly GCA_004026545.1). NCBI lineage: Eukaryota > Metazoa > Chordata > Mammalia > Chiroptera > Mormoopidae > Mormoops > Mormoops blainvillei. The sequence continues at coordinate 6,630 of PVJD01019868.1, forward strand.
GGAATGCAAACAGGTACAGTCACTGTAGAAAGCAGTATGGAGATACCTCACAAAATTAAAAATGGATCTGCACTTTGACCACCCAGCAACTTCACTTCTGGGAATTTTCGTAAAGGAACCCAAAACACTAATTCCAAAGAACATAAGTTCCCCTATGTTCAGTGTAGTATTGTTTATAATCGTCAAGAAATGGGAAGCCAGCCAATTTTCCATGAATAGTTGAGTAGATAAAACAACTGTAGGGCATTTACACAATGGAATACTACTTGCTCATAATAAAGAAGAAAATTTTACCCTTTGCAACAGTATGGGTGATTCTAGAGAAGACTATCGTAAGTGCAATAAGCCAGTTAAAGAAGGACAAATACAATATGATTGTAATTTTATGTGGAATCTTATGAACAAACTGCACTAGCAAGGAAAATGGGGACAGACTCATAGATGGAGAACAGGATATCGGCTAGTGGAGAGGGAGTTAGACAGTAGAGGAATTGAGCACAAAGGACTCCTGGACATGGAAAATAGTGTGGTGATTATTGAGGGAGGGGACGGGGTGACCGACTGGTAATGGGGAAACATAAAGGAAAGATAAGTAAAAAAATAAAATAAATGCGGGAAAAAATTCAATTCTTAAAAGGATTGAAGGCCGCCTATGATTTATAGATGTGTACATTATACCCAATTGAGTTTCCCACTTTGTATTTATTCCAATTTGAAAGTTGAATATTTCTATTACTTACTAAGGTTCTCTTTGAAAATTACACATATAGTAAATTTTTAAAATTTAAATGTTGCTATGCCACCACTAGTATTTATCATAACATTTAAAAATTTAAAATTTTCTATGAATGTGTTTACTCATTTAAATTTTAAATTTCTCTATGATTATGTTTACTTGCAGTTCAAGGTATTTTGATAAGAGTAAATTGCAACAAAAATTAATATGTTTACTTCTGTACTTCAATAGCAACCTAGGCTTATTTTACTAGAGTAAAATAGTACCATATTGTGTTTGTATTGATCACATCCACACAACTATAAATATACTATTTCCCACATGTACAGCTCAAAATTTACTCATTTATACTGCCTGAGAATACAATTTCTCCCATGCTTAAAAGTACATCCAACTGTAAATCTTTTGTGCTTCAAACAGTGACAGGAAAAAAATCTCCTATCTGCCATATGATCAAACTATACTTTTTGTGTATCAGCGTTGTCAGACCAATCCTTGTTGATCCATTATTTTAAAATTCATGATCAGCAAATTAGCTGAATAATTATCCCTAAGTATAAATAAATATTGCCATGTTGACAAATTAAACAATTAAAGCCTATTAATTTTGACTGTTCATTTTAAAAATGTTATAAGGCCATTATAAAGTATTATGATATTAAATTTGAGAAACACTTAAGTGATTTCTGGTATGTTATTTAAATTGTCTCGATTCAACAATAAAAGTAATGTTTGTTTCTCTATTATAGTTTATTTACCTGGGAGGAAGTTTCAGATGAAGAATCAGAATGCAGGGCTTAAGTCTGTCTGGCAGTGACTGATGTAACTTAAATTTGGCTTCCTTCCTTCCTTCACTCCCTCCCTCCCTCCCTCCCTCCCTCCCCTAAGGTTTTGGCTCCACATATATTAAATTAAAATGTAATCAGTTGCCTATGTAGCTTGGAAAGATCTGGGGTGGTTCCTTGTGTTGCTTTATAGGAAATGATTTGGAAAATTATGATTTCCAACCTTGGACACTTAACCCTTTAGGAGAGATTTCTGAGCTCTGAATACACAGGGAAAGTCATACTGATGGTAAAGGACATCCCTGTAATGTCCTATACTTAGCTTCAATGAAGTTTAAGAATCTAAACTTTAATTACTTATATTTATATAAATGGTTCATTATATAACTGTAAGGTTAACCCATTATCTTTAGTTCCAGATAATATTTGATCACCGATATAATTTTACAGCTTTCGAGCTGTCTTTAACATTAAATATATTGTGTCCAGGGAAGCCAGAAAGTGAGAATATGGAGTTTTAAATGGGTAAGGAAACTTTTTTTCTATATTCCTTGAGTATTGAAGTCGAATTGATTTACGATGAGTTATATTTTGAGTATCAGCTCTTTAGCTTGATAGTTCTACAACTGAGTCTGGTGTCTGCAACCAAGCACTTCGAACTGACCTGTTAACCCATGTTTAAAATGCACTTCAGCGCTTGCCACAGACAGCGGTTGTCGGAATTACACGAACTATTGCAGAGGAAACACAGTATACAGGTCCAGGATCTAGTGACTGCTCAATAAATGTGACCCATCATGTTTCAGTGGCCAAAGGAACAATGAAATGGAATATTAAACCCTGTCATCAAGACCATTATTAATCTGCAAGCGAGTACTCATTGATTTCAGTTATAGCACTTTTGTTAAATGGCTCTGAATTGTTTTACTTAAGACTGTTTTGCAATGAGCAAATTATGTTATGGTGGCCAGGAACATGTCTGACTTTTGAATTAACCACACAGAGATTGATACTTTCACTGCCCTATGGGACGAAATACAGAGTTCAACAGATACACAAAATCAGAAATTTCTGCCACGCTCCTCCTGCCATCTTGCCTGTTTTTGTCTTCTTGCTCTCTTCCTGTCAGACCTTGAATTACCCCCTACATAGTTGCCCCAGGTCCTCACAGCCTTTAAAAACATACTTTTCATGAGTTTCTTTGATTGATTTTGATTTGCTCTGCGTTGTGTACTCTTTGGCACCATGATTGCATGAAGACACCACTTCCAGTCAGGTTCGCTGTCCTCATTCCTTGGCCCTTATGCCAAACAATGGAGCCCATAGAAGCTGCTGTGGCCCTCAGCCCCTCTGACACACCTGAATGCCCTTCTGTTTTGTTGTTTTTTTCAGACAAAATCAGGTCTCATTGTACAGTAGAGTTGTTCCCGAGCATGACTTTGTACTAGAAAGCACACATACTTCAAAAAGTTTTTCTTAAAGTATAAATCAGCATATTCCATGTCAAGCCTAGCGAAATGGAATCTGTATGTGTGGAACCCTGGAGTCCGTATTTTTTAATGTGTCCACTAGTGTTGCCTATACCACCAGCATAACATCTAGTCCATAAAATTGTGTTGTGAAAGCCATAGTAGTAGACATTTATTGTGTTACGGCACGCAAAAGTGAAAGGCATGAGAACACACATTTCGTTGTGTTTACCATTGGATACCATGTAAAAAGTCAAGTGTGTGACGTCTTTGTGCAAATGGTAGAAAAGAAGGAATGCATGAGTTGAGCAATGTCGTATCAGTATCACTATTAGGCAAGTTCAAGGAAGCAAGAACCAGAGAACTGAGTGAGAACCACCGTTTGACATATAGAAAAATATTTTCTTAAGAACTATCAGGACCATTTGATTCAAAGTGATAGCAAATCTCATTGAGTGTAACCTGGTTCATAGGAGCCTTCACAGCATTGTTTCATTCAAGAGAAAGTCTTGGAAACTTGTGACATCAGTAACATAATAAGGACAGTTGTTGATGTGTACTCACTGTCTCCTATTGTGGAGAAATGGTTTCCTTAGGTTTTCGTATCAGTTTCACTGTATTTAAAGTGTAGTTACCTTAAGTTGTTTTCATTATGACCATTCAGTCATTCTTTAGTTTTAAGTTTGATTTTTTTCTGTTAACCATATTTTTAGAATATTCTCTCCATAGTTACATATTCCCACATGTCATCCCTGATGTGTAATTCAAGCTTTAAATGAGTTTCATCCCTCATGTCCTGTAGTAGGAGAGCACTGTATTCTGTGGTGACTTTTCTGATTGTTGCATCAACCAGCGTTTGTTGATTGTATAACAATAAGTATCATCTCTTTTTCTTGGCATGTTCAGAAATGGAAGGAGAGGATTGGAAAGCTTATTAACATCATTATATTCGCTGTAAAACATTCATGATCAAAGTTAACTGTAGAAATTGTAGTCACGAAGGTGTTGTTTTATTTCTAAATTCTGTTGTGTAAGCTTTTAAGGAATTAATGTTTTGGTAGTTTTTACTCTCTTGTGTAATAGAAAACAAAGCAGTTCTTCATGAACCTTT
>PVJD01019869.1:0-10730 GCA_004026545.1 Mormoops blainvillei
CCTTCATCAGTGGGATCTGCACTAATTCAGAATAGTGTCTGGAGAGTTGGAAAATTGGTTAATGTGAATAAAAACACACACATTTGATGTTAGAAGTATGAAGGATTTTTTTTTGCTTTTTATTTTTTATTTTATTTTTAAATTTAATCTTTATTGTATTTTTTCCATTACCATTTAGTCCCCTAATACCCCCTCTGCCCAACAATCACCACACTGCTGTCCATGCATATGAGCCTTTTTTCCTTTTTGATCAACCCCTCCCCTGCCAAACCTCACCACCCCCAACTAGCTGTATCAATCATTCAAGTTGATCCTCATATAATATTTTTCCGAGAGTTGTGTGTGTGTGTGTGTGTGTGTATATATATATATATATATATATATATATATATATATATATATATATAATACTACAGCTGATATTATATTTAATTGTGAGAAGCTTGAAGATTTCCTACCAAGATCAGGTACTAAAGGTGTCCTCTCTCACCACTCTTTTCCAATATCATACCAGAAGTTCTTGCTGATGCAATAAAACAAAAATTAAAAGGATCAAAATATGTGCAATGGGAAGGATGACATAAGACTGTCTTTCTTAACAAATGACATGATCATCTACATAAAAAATCCTAAAGAATTGACAAAAAGTGTCTGTAACTAAAAAAGAAACAACAAAAGCAATTAGAGCAAGGTTGCCAGACACATTGTTAAAATACAGAAGTCAATTACTTCCCTATATACCAACAATAAACAAGTTGAAGTTGAAATTAAAAATACTATTTATGTTGGAACTTCCCCAAAATGAAATATTTGGATATAATTCTAAAATAATATATATAAGATCTAATGAGGAAAACTATAAAAATTTGATGAACGACATCAAATAACTGAATAAAGGGAGATCTATTCCATATTCATGAACAGAAAGTCTCGATATTTTCAAGAGGTCAGTTTTTCCAAAATTGATCTATAGAGTCAATGCAATCCCAATCAAAATCTTACAAAGCTAAATTGTATAAATCAACAGATTGTTAGGTACCATATTTTGCCATATATGAAGTGCACTGTTTTGCCCAAATTTTTGAGGGAAAAATAAGGATGCACATTATACATGCATATTATTATTATATACACTGGGTATAAATATGGGTATCATAGCCCCATGTATAACGCACACACAATCATAGGTGCACATCAGGCAGTGAAAAGATCCAGAACCGTTAACACAGTATTGAAGGAGAAGAATAGATTTGGAAGACTGATGCTACCCTAGTTCATAACTGTCCATAAAGCTGCAGTAATCAAGTCTTGGTATAAAAATAGACAAGTAGATTAAAGAAACAGAAAAGAGAGGCCACACATATTGTCTACTGGTCTTTGACAAAGGAGCAATGTCAACAAAATAGAGCAAATATAGTCCCTTAACAAAAGTTGCTTGAATGGCTGAAAATCACATGCAAAAACATTAATCTAGACATACACTCTCTTCTCAAAAATTAACTCAAAGTGGATCATTGATCTATCTAAATGCAAAATGCAAAACCATAAAACTCTTAGAAATATGACATATATGTAAACCTAGATGACCCAGGCATGGTGACATCTTATTAGCTATGACATCAAAGACATAATCCATGAAAGAAATAACTATCAGGTAGACTTCAGTATGATTGAAAATTCTGCTCTGCAAAAGACAATATTAAGAGAATTAGAAGACAAACCAGAGGCTAGGAGAAAATATTTGCAAAAGACACATCTGATACAGGACTATTATCCAAAATATACAAAGAACTCTTAAAACTCAACAGGAAGAAAACAGAGGACCTGATTAAAAATGGCCCAAGAACCTTAACAGACACCACACAGGAGAAAATATGCAGATGACAAATGAACATATGATAAGATGCTCCACATCATATGTCAACAGGGAAATGCAAATTAAAATGAGATACCACTGCACACGTATTAAAATGGTCCAAACCCAGAAGACTGATAATATCAAATGCTGATGAGTATGTGGAGCAAGAGGAAATCTCACTCATAGATGGTGGGAATGCATAATGTTACAGCCACTTTGGAAGACAATTCGAAGTTTCATATAAAACTAAATATACTCTCAATTTACGATCTAGCAATCATGCTCCTCAGTATTCACCCAAAGGAGCTGAAAATGTAAGGCCATGTTAAAACACACACATAAATTATTATAGCAGCTTTATTCATAATGGGAAACGTGGAAGCAACCAAGATGCCCTTCAGTAGTGAATTGATGATGACACTGGAGTAAATACATCCAGATAATGGCATATAATCACTGTTGAAAAGAAATGTTCCATCAAGCCATGACAAGACATAGAGGAAACGAAAACGTGTATTACTAAGTGACAGAAGTCACTCTGAGAAGGCTGCACACATAGTTGGATTCTAACTATATGACAGTCTGGAAATGGAAAAACTATGGATCAGTGTTTTCCAGGGGTGGAATGAGGAGGTGAATAAGCAGAGCACAGATGATTTTTAGGGCAGTGAAAATACTTCACATGATATAATGATGGATATGTGTCCATCATTACATATTATTCACATGTATAAATATATGTCTGTCATTATATATGGCCCAAATGTATAATACCAAGAGTGAACCCTAAGGTAAACTATGGATTTTTGGTCATTGTGATGTGTCAATATAAGTTTATCTTGGCTTAAGAGAGGTCCCACTCTGTTAACTAAACTTACTGTGGTTGCTATTTCATAATGCATAAAATGAAAAATCAATACATATTGCAGCTAAAAGAAATATACTGTTATATGTCAATTATGCCTCAATTTTTTAAAATACATGCTGGTGAGGGATGTTGATGAAGAGGGAGGCTATGCCTGGGTGGGAGAAAGTGTATGTGAGAATCTTTGTATCTTTCTCTCAATTTTTATGTGAATCTAAAACTGCTCTTAGAAACTAAAGTCGGTTTTGTTTTGTTTTTTAAACAGTGATGGTGCATTCACCAAAGGGGGAGCATTCCAAAATTTAGCTTTATAAGAGTTTATTTTTATATTTTAGGCACAATTGTCCCACTACTAATAAGGTATACTGCCATATAAAGATAATTTAAATAAAATTACAGAACATTTCACTCACCACAAAAGTTCCCTTATATACCCTTGTAATCAATTATAACCCCCACTTTTAACCTCTGGCAACTACTAATCTGTTTCCTGTCATAATTAAAATTTCACCGAAATTCATATAGACTCTTTCATTACATAGCTCTCTATACTTTATTTTTCCCATAATTAATCCATGTATATTGCATCCATGTGGTTTGAATGCATCATTAGCTCATTCCCTTTTATTACTGAATAATAGTGCATTATATGAATAGATGTAGCAAAGATTACTCACTAATAATGAGATAAACTGTTTATGCCCAGTTTTTTTGCTATTATGAATGAATCCTCTGTAAATATTTATGTATTGGTTTTTGTGGATGTATATTATTATTTCAACAGAAGAAATACCAAGAAGGAAAGCTACTAGATGTGATTTCTTGTACCAGTCTTAGAATGAGCAATTTTCCCAAGGAACTCTCATTACATTTATGGGGAACAGTAGTAGAAACAGATATCTGGGTGCAAAGGTTCATTTTTCCTGAAGTGTCCATTCTTGGCCCTCTCAACTGACAGAGCACGGACATACATGTGCACCCATTAACTCATGTGAATAAACAAACTACATGCAACTATCTATGCCTATATTAAGTTAAATATGAGTTCATACTAATGTGTCCAATGATAATCCATTATCACATCTCCAACAATGATCCATTATTACATAAATAACTGTAGCCTCTTTCCCTCGCATACCTGTACCTTCCCAATCCAACTGTAGAAAACCTGGCTCCCATAACCAAATAATATCCATTTACTTGACTGTTCAAGCCAGTATACAGTAGAGTACTTTCAGGATTGTTAACCTGTACCTCCATGAGAGACAATTTTATCAACTAAAATATCATGCTTCTGTACAGTTCCTTTGTCTTTTGTTTTAATGTTTCTACCCATTTCCCAGGCTATATATGTCAGTATCCGTTACTCTAACCCCATCAGTGAGGTTGTTCTATACATTTAAAACACATGTAGAACTTTACCATACTCTGAATTCTCTGGTATCCTCTATCTAATTGATTTAATTTTAAACATGCCTATACTAAGTTTTTGTGAATGGAAGTCAATTTCTAAGGCTTTTGACAAAATTTTCATATATCTTTCATTATAGTTTTAAAAAAGAAATAGCTTGATTTTCCCTAAAATTTACCACATACATCAGCTATTCAGTTCTTTTAACCCTCCCTGATTCCATGTCAAATACTGCCCTGTTCAGAGTCTCTATACTTTTAGACTATAAACTCTATGCCTTTTCCAGTGAACTAGAATGTTGCCCTTTCCAAATAGCTTTTTTCACTGTGCAATAGACATTTAAAATTCAGTCATGCCTCTGCATGGCTTTATAGCCTATTTCTATTACGTGCCGAATTGTGTTCTCTTGTATGGATGTACTAAGATTTGTTTATCCATTTACCTATGGAAAGGCACCTTGATTGCCTCTAGGTTTTGGCACCTATGAATAAAGGTGATATATATCCTTATGCAGGTTTCTGTGATGAAATAAGTATTCAAATCAGTTGGGTAAATAGCTTTCTAAGATTTTGTTGGCATTGCTTCAAATCTATAGATTAAGTTGGGAAGAATTATCACCTTAAACCCATTGAGTCTTTGAATCCATGATCATGAAATATGTTTCAATTTATTTGAATCTCCTTTTATTATTTTTTATTATTGTTTTATAATTATTTGCATGTATCTCATACATATTTTGTTAGTTTTACACCTAAGAATTTATTTTTCATAGATGGCAACAATTTTAACTTCAAATTCCAATATTTATTGCTGAAATATAGGAAAGCAATTGACTTTTATATATTAACCTTGTATTTGTCTATTAGTTCCAGTACTTGTTATATAGTTTCCTTGGTATTTTCTATATAGTTAATCAGGTTTATATTAGTGATTTAGTCCCAAATTTGAGGTCCCGAGTTTGTTCGCAGACTTCATTATTATCTTTTAAATATCCACTTAACCCAGTGTGAACCCCTTTTCATTTATAAGATTAGTAATTTGTGTCTTCACTATTTTATTTTGATTGTCTGTCTAAAGGTTTATCAGTTTTATTGATCTTTTAAAGGAACAAGCTTTTGGGTTCATTGACATTTTTTCTGTGGTTGGCATACTTTAAAATTCACCTATTATATTACTTCTTTTGCTTCAAGTAAGCTTAAATTGTTTTTCTTCCTCTGATTTACAATGTTGGAAGCTTCCCCTGCCTTATCTGGTTTTCACTGAGCATTTAATATTATTCCATTTTATCTCCTCTCTTAGCCTCTCAATTATATACTTTAAAAATGCTTTCAGCAGTTGTCTGAAAGTTTCCAATATACACTTTCAACTAATCTCCAGTCACCATCAAGTAACAGTGTACAATATCATATGCATTGTAACTGCCTCTGAGTGTATTTCCAACTTCTTTTTCAGGTCACTTGTACCATTGCTGTTGTTCATTCACTTATCCACATGCCATATACCCAAATGCTTTCTTACTATTATTTCTTTAAATGGTTATTATTTAGATCAATTAAAAATCAACCTGAAATATAAGAATACTAAAATTCTTCATTTTACCTTTATGTATTTTTTCCCAACAAGTTTCTTCCTTTTTTCTATGTAGAACCAAGTCTGTGACCTATATCATTTTCCTTTTGCCAGAACTTCTATTAACATGTTTTGCAGGGTACTTGTACTGGTGATAATTTACCCGTTTTTATTCCTTTAAGACAGCAAATGTTCTTCACTTTTGAAGGATAATTTTTCCAGATATGAAACTCTAGGTTGGCAATCTTTTTTCATCTCTTTAAATATTCTGCTCTCCACTCTTATTCATTTGGTTTCTGAAGAAAAGTTCATTGTAATTCAGCTATAGGAAAGGTATGTCATGTTTTCCTGCCCTCTGACTTCTTCAAGATTTTTCTTATCTTTGTTTTTCTGTTGTTTGAATGTGATATGCCTAAGTGTAATTTGGGGCTGTGTTTAATATTTTTTGTAGCTGAGCTTAATCTTTAGAATACACCAAAAGCTTCTAATTCCTATAGTATCCTTGATTTTGTCAACCATCTGGACTTGGATCTGCCCTAAATACTTCTCAGAGAAAGTCTATGCCTGCAGCTTTTCTGGGTGTAATTTACTGTTGTACTGGAGCACGATTAGTGTGATAATGAGGTGCGGAGGAGGGACAGTGTTCTATAATCTTAAAATTATATCTCAGTATTTTGGTGGATCTGTTTCTCTGGGCTGTGATCTTTACATGCGTTTCTGCAGTAGTATAACTTTCTCCCCTACCTTTTTCTCTCTTTCCTGGTTGCGACATTTCCAATCCATTTCCCTGAGGCTCTGACCCTTCTTGATTATATTTACTTTTTCCCCCTAAGGTGAGACAGGAACGCTAGAGGGACTTAAATAGGAGAAATAGTCTTCTTCTAGCTGGGATAAGTCTTTTTAATGGAGAGTAAGCCTTTTTTTATGAAGAAGCCTCTGGGAACTGCCAGAGCCACAGGTCATCTTTCTTAGATCTTCACTTTAAGAACAAGGTGGAGTTTCCCTGGCCCGCTGGCTCAGTTGGTTGAAGCACCATCCCATATAGCAAAAGGTTGCAGGTTCCATCCCCACTCAGGGCAGGTACAGGAGGCAACTGATCAAAGTTTCTCTCTTACATCAGTGTTTCTCTCTCTTTCTCTCTTTCCCTTTCTCTTTAAATCAGTAAACACTCTTGGGTGAGGAGGAAGAAAGAAAGAAAAAGAAAGGAAGAAAGAAAGAAAGAAAAACAAAGAAAAAGAAAGAAAGAAAGAAAGAAAGAAAGAAAGAAAGAAAGAAAGAAAGAAAGAAAGAAAGAAAGAAAGAAAGAAAGAAAGAAAAAGAAAGAAAGAAAGAAAGAAAGAAAGAAAGAAAGAAAGAAAGAAAGAAAGAAAGAAAGAAAGAAAGAAAGAAAGAAAGAAAGAAAGAAAGAGAAAGAGAGAAAGAGAGAAAGAGAGAAAGAAAGAGAGAGGGAGGGAGGGAGGGAGGAAGGAAGGAAGGGAGGAAGGGAGGAAGGGAGGAAGAACATAAAAACATAGTGGGGTTTCTGAAGATAAAACCCAAAAAGTGTGCAGCCCCTTTACGAACACGGACTGCAGGGGTGTCTCATTTCCACAATGGTCCACACTCAGGGTCCAGCTGTTTGTTAGCAAGACCATTTAAGTGTTCTTATCAGTTTATAGCTCCAAGGCTTTTGTCTTTGGAAAATCTGAACTATTACTTTGAGGATGCATCTGTCCAGATTTCAGATTGATGGTTTTCCTTCAACATTAGCTGCCTGAAGAGTTCAATAAAATTAATTCATTTTTATTTTGTTCAGATTTTTCTTATTGTAAGAATGCGAGTGATGACTTCCAATATACTTACATATTGGAACTGAAACTGGAAATCCTACACCATTGCCTTCCTCTCTCCCACACCATTGGGTTAGCTTGCTGCCTTATGAGTTTTGAAAGGTTTTCTCATTGTACACAAAATTCCTCTACTAGATTTGTTACTTGAAAATATTTTATTAGACTGGTTTATTATTTCTTATTATAAATTCATGAATTTTGTAGAACTTTTAAAAAATTAAAAAAGCCATAAGGTTTTGTTTATTTTTCTTCTATTTTATTTTTTGGGTGTCATATCTAAGAACACTGTCAAATCCCTAGAAATGAATATTTTCTTCCATGATTTCTTCTAAAAGATATATTATTTTCCTCTTTATTTTAATCTCTGATCTATGTCATTCTTTTTAACAAGATGGAAACAAGTTATGAAACAGGCTCATTTTTGGCTCTTTTCTGGTGTACTTTGTTCCTTTTTTGTAGATACAAATTTCCCTCTGCTATTATTTCCTTTCTTTCTGAAAAAATTTATTCAACAATTCCTTTAGTGTGGATCTGTTGGGGAGAATTTCTTTGTTTTTATTAACCTGTAAAAGTGTTTATTCTGCCTTTCATTTTGAAAGATATTTTTGTTTGATGTGAAATTCTGAGTAGCCTTTATTTTTCTTTTTAGTATAATAAAAGGAACAGCTTTCTTATTTCTTTTCAATGAACAACCTACTGTCAATCTTATCTTTTTCTTTACTGTGTACATGATGTGTCTTTTTTTTCTCTGCCCGCTTTTAAGCTTTTTCTTTACCACTGGTTTTGAATGACTTAATTATAATGTGACATCATATTCTTCAGGATTCTTGTTCTGGGGGCTCACTGAAAATCTTGGATCTGTGAATTTCTGATATCAACATATTTGAAAAACTTTTTTGTGCCCTCACATATTTTTCTACCCATCCCCACTTTGAAAACTTCAGTTACATATATGTTAGCAATCTTGAAGTCATAACATAGCTCACGGTTTCTTTTTCCTTGTTTATTTTATGTTTTATTTTAGTAGCTTCTGTGTTTTATTTTGAAGAGTTTCTGTTACTAGATCTTCAGATTTTCTAATATTTTCTTCCTCCAGTATTTAACTAGTGTATGTTTCATCCCAGATAGTATGGTCATTTGCAGATGTTATATTTGGGTCTTTTCATATTTTTATACTTCCACAGAACTCTCTAAACATATGTAATATAATTTTAATGTACCTTTTTCTAACTCTTGTGTCAATTCTAGATATATATTGATAAACTGATTCTTTTTTTCTATTCATGGGTAACATTTACCCACTTCTTTGCATGCCTGTGACTTTTGATTTAATGGCATACATTGTGAATTTTACCCTTTTGGGTGCTGAATATTTCTCTATTATCCGATGCATTAATCTGCTTGAGAGTACTTTAATTCTTTCATGCCTGGCTTTAAAGTTCCATCATCAGGATGGGAGAAGTGTTTATTCTAGGATTAAATATTCCCTACTACAGAAGCAAGGCCTTTCTATTTACTTTATTCATTACTCCATGAATTACGAGATTTTTTTTCTAGTCTGCCTGGTAGCAACAAGCACTATTAGTCGCTTTGTAAGTGTTGGGCTCCTGCTTCCAGTTTTTTCAAATGGTTATTTCCCTAACCTTTGGTAATTTCAACACATGCATACACTAATCAATGCTCTTCAGAATGGTCAGGAGGGACCCTCTATAGATCTCTGGAGTTCTTCCTTGCGAAGCTGTGTCCTGCTTTACTTGTGCATTTGTTCTTTTGCCATTTAGAGTTCTCTGAACTTCTTGAAACTATGGGTTATTGTCTTTTATTATTATTGAAGTATTTTCATTTACTTCTTTAAATATTTCCTCTGACTCATTATATTCTCTTTCATTTTTAGTATTCCAATTACTTTTATATTAAGGTATTTAATATTGTCCTATACCTTCTTCTTGATTATATTAAATATTATGATAATGATTGGTGATGATTTTTACTCTTTTTTTCTCCTTTTGTGTCAGTTTAAGTAATACCTGTGGATGCATCTTCAAATTTACTGTTTTCATCCCTCAACTGCATTCTTATTGCTGGTAACCTGTCAAAGAAATTCCTCATGCACATCTTATATCATAGCTTTGTTTTTGTTTTTACCACTTAACTTTTTAGTATACAAGGTCTGTCCAGAAAAAGCCCAACCATTGTTAATACAATAAGAATGGTTTGCATTACATAGATGTAACCTGGCAGCCAAGAAGAGTGGACTGGAATGTGCCTGCGTGAACAATAATTACTTCACTGTACTAGTCAGTGGGGGTGATAGAAGCTGTTGAGTTAGCATGTGTACTGTGTGGCTGTTGCATTCAAAATGACTGAACAAGTCGAGCAATGAATCTGCATCAGATTTTGCTTAAATTTGAATATTCCTCTGTGGAAACTATTTGGATGATTCAGAAGTCCTCAGCTATGGGCACCTGGTGATTGGCACCTTCATCGGGACAACATTCCTGCTCATGCATCATGTTTCATGCAGAATTTTTTGACAAATCATCAAATCCTCCAGGTGACACAGCCCTGCTATAGCACAGATTTGGTGCCCTATGCCTTCTGGCTTTTCCCAAAACTAAAATCACCTTTGAAAGGGAACAGATTTCAGACAGTTGATGAGATTCAGCAAAATACAACAGGGTAGCTGATGGTGATTAGGAGAACTATGTGAGGTGCCAAGGTGCCCACTTTGAAGGGGACTCAGACATCATTGTCTTATGTACAATGTTTCTTGTATCTTCTTCTATAAATGCCTCTTTTTCATATTACATGACTGGATACTTTTTGGACAGACCTCACTATAACAGTTATTTTAATGTTCTTGTGTGATAAGTGCACATCTCTGCCATAATATATATTTTAAATGTGTAAGATTTAGTGCTTCTGATATAACTAACATGAAAAATTAAACACTCAAATGTATAGTACAGCTCTTTATATTCTAAAATGGCATTGTGAAGTAGAATTTCTGCAATAATTAAAATATTTAGTTTGTGAGTTAGTAGCCACCTATACCTAGAAAGCATTTGAAATGTGGCTAGTGTAACTGAAAACTGAATATTAAATTTTATTCAATTTTAATTAAATTTAAGTAACTATATTGAGCTGGTGGCTATCATATTATTATAATTTTAGAATTTATAAAATCTAAACATATTC
>PVJD01019870.1:0-10726 GCA_004026545.1 Mormoops blainvillei
CGTTCCTTTACCTGTGAAATACGCAGGACCGGTAAAGCCTTAGCTGGCATGCCTTGGGCTGTTGCCCAGAGCTGGTAAGTCAGCAAGTACCCGGGGTACATCCGTTGCAACGATCAAAATGCTAAATATTCCATACTGGTTGGCCAGTATCCACCACCCGAAGCCCCTTGTGTGCACTCCTTGCCCAGCGCCTCTCTTCCGCTCTGGCTGTAGGTTCCTTCACCTGGTCCTCCCTGTCATTCCTCAACTAAAGTTTAAGGTCTGGTCCAGCAGGGCCTTCTGACACAGCATCTTGCTAGGGTCCTTTCGAGTCTTTTGTTCTCTGACACGCCGCGGCTGAGCGTTTTCATTACCACCCCTGGCCACAGCCATGCACTCAGGAAAGAGCATTAGCCGCAGTACGATTTAGTAGCTATTTGCATTTCCGACAAGCAAAGTGATTTTTGGAGTTTCCCCTTTGTGTCTGCTTTTGGCTAAGCAGGGCCAAGCACCGATTTCCGGCTGTGTCCACGGATACACACAGTTGCCCTTTGCTTCATAAATAGAAGAAAATCCCATGAATGGATAATTCAGGCAAGGATTAGACTGCCGATGACCTTGGCTTTGAAATAATTAGATTGCACTATGCAAATACAATTTGAATACTAAAAGCACCGAAATAAAATTGTTTTCAAGCACCCAGGTCACTCTTTAGATGGCAGCCACCAGAGGGACGGTGATTGCAGCTGGACAACCCCTACAAGCCAGGTTTTTCAAAGGCTGGCTTTTCAAAGACCCTGTTGACATCCCTGTTCATTTAGTGCGAATTACTGAAGACACACAACATGCCTTCTGTCTCATCCAAAAGCCATGTTTAATGTCTTTGAATGCCTGTGCCGTATTTATTCATTCATTCAATAAACGGTGCTCAAGACCTTGCTCTGTGCCCGGCACCCGAACTAATGGCCGGGGGTGAAGGTGTCACAAAGCAGTTTTACCAAAGGGGCTCCAATCCAGTGGGGGAGTAGACACAGTAACAAAATGTGTGGCCATAAAGACAGTGAACTGACAAATTGGTTTGCTGGACAACTTCTAGTCATCTCCTCTGGCCTCCTGGTGGTGTTTGTCAAAGACAACATTTCTATTATTTCTGAAACATCCACTAGCTTGACTCCTTGTTCCTTCCCATCTCCCAGGCTGCTCTGTCTCGCTCAACTTGTAGGCTTTTAAAAAAATTTCTTTTTATCTTTTTATTGTTGACACTGTTCCAAATGTCCCCCATTTTCCCCAACATTTGCCCTCCTTCACCCAGTTCCCACCCCCGCTCCGGCCTTCACCACCTGCTGTTCGTGTCTTATGGGTTACGTATGTATGTATGTATGTATGTTCATTGGCTAATCTCTTCTAGTCCCCCCCCCGCCCCTCTGAGATGTCAGTCTGTTCCATGTATCCACACTTCTAGTTCTGTTGTGGTTTGCCAGTTAATTTTGTTCATTATGTTCCACATAGGAGTGAGATCATATGGTGTTTGCCTTTCTCTGACTGGCTTATTTCAGGCTTATTTCAGGCTTATTAGCCTGATACCCTCTAGGTCCACCCATGCTGTTGCAAAGGGTAAGTTTTCCTTCTTTCTTGCTACCAAGTGATGTTCCGCTGTATGTGTGGACCAGAGCTTTGTATCTACTCGTCCGCTGATGGGTGCATTGTACTTCTTTTTAACACTCCCTGCACTTCCCTCTCACCCCACTTGGGCTCCTGAGGGCAGAGCCATGTTCTCTTTAGCCCAGCTGTGTGCTCTGCCGTCAGTGTCAGGCCTGGCACATGCACGGCCCTTCAGAACTGTCTGTGGGTGAATTGATTCTGGTGGAATCACGGAGAGAGAGCAGCCAAGTGCCCAGAGAGCCAGAGGAGGTTTTTGCAGGAGCTGGTGTCTGAGCGGAGCCTTGAAGGAAAGGCAGGAAGGTCTCATCTAAGTCTCTCCCAAGAATTTAGGGACATGGATGGCGTCCATGGGGACAAGCCAGGGCTTTCAGGTCAGCTGCTCCTATAAATGTGGGACTTCACGCAACATCTTACTTGAAAGGGCTCACGGTGTGAGGATCAGAAATAGCAAATAGAGAGTAGTGGGCATTTCTTTCCAATAAATGAAAACTATCATTATTTTCTTTAGATCGAAGCATACACAATGCTATGGGACCTCAAATAACTGATTCCAGCTCCAAGAGCCTTGTTTTAATAATCTACATCATCACCTTCTCGAGCACATCAAGCTGTTATTAGGACCGAGTTCTCTGAACTTCCCAAGCCTAAAGTACAGTCGCTGTTGTGGTTATTATTACTGATTGTTACAACCATCAGCCCGTGGGGCCCACAGTGAGGCACCCCTTCCCTTAAGAGCCAGGCGGGCATCCTTTTCCTTGGAGAACTAAGCTGCAAAATATGCGAAGTCACGAGAACTACACAGGACGATGCCCAGACCAGCAACGTTTGAATGCAACGTGGTAGAATATATTAGCATAGTGAAAAAGAGTCTGCCAGCCATGGACTGGAGGAACGGAAAATGTTGCCACAGAGGCACACAGGGTTCAGCACGGCCTGTGCCAGGAGAAGGGCGGCTTGGCCAACCGGAAGGATGTGCTTCTGTTTCCAGGGACAAGGCACGGAGACATCCTGAAGGTGCCAATCATTTCCTCCCTGCTCCCCGATGGCTTCTTAAAGATCCCGCCCAACCCGCAGCCCCAGATGTGACAGCCCTTTGTAGCAAGTGCCACTCTGTGCCGACCAGGACCGATCGCGTCGGGAGCCAACGACAGAGTGAAACCCGGCTGATCAGTTTCTCTCCGTGTTGCGATCAGGGATGGGGACACTGAGTCAGCTGGCTGTGGGGGGTAGCCACCCTGGAAGGTTAGAAGGTCTCTGGGACAGACGCCACCATCTAGGGGTGGCCGTGCTGAAGGTCTGTACAAGCAGAGGAGTAAGCAAACAGTGTCTGCAAGGAGACAAGGATAAATGAGACGCGCGGAAACCGAGAGAGGAATGGGGCGGGGGTGGGGTGGTGGGGTGGTGGGAGAGAAAGCAGGGGAGGGAGACGGCTCCACTAATTCTTCCGGTTCCTAAGTCTTGCTCTGCTTCTAAACAGCCTTCCTTTCTTACTTATGCTTCAGTGAGTGGGCATATATTTGTGCCAAGTAACTAAACCATGTCTAAGACAGAATTTTAGCTAACAGACCTGACTACCTTGGCGTTCCTCTGCGAGCTCGTCCCACCGCGAGGGAGATGGCTGGGTCAGGCTATGCCAGGCAGAGAGAGTCGGGTGGGGCTGCCAGCTCGTGTCCGCCTCTAAAATTCGTGGCCTCCCCCTGCCCTCCAGAGCCACGGATGCTTGCACCTTGTTGCAGGCTTTGATTCCCCATGTGCTATATTAGTTTTCTTTTGCTCTTGAAACAAATTAATGCCACTTTCGTGGTGTAGAACAATACAAATGTATCACTTGCCATCTTGTAGGTTGGAAGTTCTATGTGGGTCTCACTGAGCTAAAATGAAGGGGTTGGCTGGGCTGTGTTCCTCCTGGTGGCTCCGGGGAGGAATACATCTCCGGGTCCTGTTCCAGCTTCTAGGGGCTACTCACATGCCATGTCTCCCCCGCTATATTCAAAGTCAGCAACCCAGCAGCTTTCTGACTCGGCTTCTGTTGGCACCTCTCAATCTCCGACTTCCTCTTCCGCCTCTCTGCCACTTTTAAGGCCTCTTGGGATTACACTGGGCCCAGCTGGGTGAGTCAGGCTGATTTCCCCATTTCAAGGCCAGCTAATCAGCAACGTTAATTTCATCTGCAACTGTAACTCCCCTTTTCCATGTAACCTAACGATTCACAGGTTCCAGGCATTAGGGTACGGGCGTCTTTCAGGGGGAAGGCAAGATACTGCCTACCAGATGTAGCGTCGCTAAAAGGGAGAAAGAACAAAATATTTACATATAGCATTCGTTGAAAATACTCATTTTGGCACAAGAAACTTCGGTGCTAAATGAATAGGCTTGTAAATTTTCTTTCTCTGGTTTTCACGTTAAGACCTGAATTCACGCTTTAATGACCTACGACTTGAGGTGCACATTTAACGTCTCTGAAGTATTTACGTTTCTTTCACTGTCACATGCAGGTAATAGTAGTATCATTTGGAGGATTTAAATGAAACTCAAATATGTGTTTTTAAAATGTGATAAATGGCCCCAGCTGGTGTGGCTTAGCAGACTGAGTGCCAGCCTGTGAACCTAAAGGGTCGCCGGTTCGATTCCCAGTCTAGGGCACATGCCTGGGTTGTGCGCCAGGTTCCCTGTAGGGGGCGTGCGAGAGGCAACCACACATTGATGTTTCCCTCTCTCCCTCCTTTCCCCTCTCTAAAAATAAATAAATAAAATCTTAAAAAACAAAACCAAAAATGTGATGAATGCCTACTTTCTTGCCTTTCTTCTTTCCTCTCTCTCGCCGTCAGACCCTCGCAGGCCAGAAGCACGAACCGAGTGTACCAATAGGGCTTCCGGGTGAGGGAGGACTTGTTCTGGCTGCAGCAGTACCTGCTGCCAGGAGTTTGAAACGAGCATTACACCGCGATGACAGTCCGTCATCCTCTCTTGCTGCCTCTCCACCATATTTTGGGTCTTTTTAATCTCCGGGAGTGTGAGCCCCCGTAAAGCTTCTCTTTGTCTTTCTTTTCTCGCAGCACAGAATGACAAGGGCCACGGAGCCAAGTATGGGACATACGGGGGCTGCCGGGATGGTGGCTTTCAGGGCGCCTGAGTGACAGGAGGAGCCGGGAACCCCCTGGCCTGCACCCTGGCCTTGGCGCAGGGCAGGCTTCTGCCTGTCCCTTTGAGCAGCTTGTTACTCCTGTGAAGGCCGCACACCCTCAGCACGGGTGAGCTCTGTGCACGCCTGTCAGCACGGTCACGGGTTGCTGACAGGAACACTTTTCTCTCTCCTGTCTGAAGGAGCTTCAGAGCCTTGACCTCATTGCCCTAGTGACACAGGAAGGATGAAATGAAGGAGCTGTTAAACCGGTTTGCGGTGGGAAGACTCAGTCTGGATGGATTGAAATGATGCCCCTACCAGTGCACGTATCAGGGCCTCTTTACAAAACATTCTAGAAAGTTACTCCTATTTCAGCTGAAGAAGCAGCCTGCTCCCTGGGAAATATCGCTCCTTTCAAACTTCCTTTTCCTTTCCATTTCAGGCATAGCCCCCGCAGAACCTCAGTGGCAGCTCAGAAAACATCAGTCCATGCATTAGAACTTCTTTTTGACTCTTGGGTTCCCAGTGAAATCTCAGAGCCGGGCATACTAGTATATAAATCCCAGTTGTCCTGAAAGTAGTGGTCACTTAACCCAAGTTTCAGTTCTCTCCACTGTCAAAATGGGGCACTTACTAAGAGCTATTCCCTAGGATTGTTGTGCCGGTTAAAAGTCTCCTGCATAGAACCAGACCCTTGTTAAACATTTGGAAATTAATATCCATTTCTTCCTTTTTTGGGCTCCCTGAGCCCAATGCTTATATGTGCCTTAATTAAAATTAATTCCCCCTTTTCAAAAAATCTAATATTCAAGTATAGAAGGTCCTTCTCAGACAAAGACGGTACCCACCTTTCCCTCTGTCATTCTTCCTTGGGTACAGTAGACAGCTACCTTTCCGGATTTGACAACACAGGGAGCGAGCGCGCCCTTGGGGAGTTAAGCTGCAGGGTAACTCGATGGAGCGCAGTAAAAACACGCAGTCCGCTGAAGCGAAAGGCACAAGCGTCCAAGCGAGCAGGCCACCGGCCACCAGAAGAACCAACCGCCATGAGGAAAGGATGTGTGCTCACAGGAAAGGCCGCCGGCAAACACATGGCAGCACCGCAGGCCAGAGTCAGCAGGGCCCGTCCCAGCACATTCCGGGGAAGGCGAAGCCTCACCAGCAGCTGGCTGTTCCCATCTGACGGGGCCAGAGAGTGGCGCTCATGCTCGTTAAATGCCTCTGGTCCCACTGGGAAGGCCGTCCTTCTTGGGCAATGGAAACATGAGGCTATCTCAGTGGACGCCTTGAGCACTGGGTTAAAAATTCCCCTCGTCCTCGTTCTGGGCCCTCCAGAACTTTTCTGGCTTCTCTTGGAGTTTGCCTGCAGGGATACGAGGAGCTGATGCTATGGAACTTGAGATTTTAGGCTTCGGTGCCCATAATGTCTCACCGTGAGCGAAGGAATTGGGGTCTAGGCTTTATACCTCAGTGTTTGTGTTTGGTTACAGTGTCTCTGCTGAGAGACAGGTCACGTGCAAGTATCGGATATCAGGCCCAGAGTCACAGTAAGCTCCCCAAGGTCAGTAAGAGCTGTGTATGAGACGCCTTGGAGGACATTCTGCCGGCCCTTGCTCTTAGTGACAACCGGCTGGCACTTCCGAAGAGGGAGCGCTAACTGAACTCTTCACCTCCCTCAGTAACAGCCCACGGTGGCAGTGCCACCTGGTGGAAAGACTCTGGGATTTAGAGCCAAACGAACCTTGGTTTGATTATATCTCTGCTGTTTCCTATCTACATGGCCTTGGACGTGGAGTTTAACATTTCTGAACACCAGCTTCTCCACTGGTGAAATGAGCTCCTCACGGGCTGTTGCAAGGATGACACTGACAGGGATTAACAGCAGCACCGTGATTGTTATGTGCATGGAGAGGGGCCCCTCGGATGGGGAAGTGTGACACAGTATGGGTCTTCTGCTTCATTCTCTATTGGGACACTGTACGTCAGAGCCCTCGTCCAGTCTAACACATAAACTCCAGCCTCTCCTTCCAGCACGTTGGTCGATTTTAGGTTCGGGAATCAGCAGCGGGGGAGGCACTGTGATTACTCTTCTCTTGCTCCCACCGGCCCTCCTTGACTCTCTAGCAGGCATTTTGGGGCCCTCCTGTATCGAGAAGCGGGAAAACAGAACAGGTGTCTCGTGACGGGTGTAACTTGCTGCCATGGGTGGGCACAGGTGGCGTTCCCCACATGGCGCTTCTGTGAACTCCTCCGTGAGCCCTCTGGCCGCAGTCACAAAAGTGGGTGAAGCCCTCTCAGCCTATGATTCCTCCCTCTGGACACCTGTGCGCCCAGTGACACGTCCTCAACCCCTCTGCTGAGAGCATGTCACCCCCTGCCAGGAAGCCTGCCTGGTCAAACTCCTTTTCTTCTTCTTTCTTTTTAAACAAATTTACTGTATCCCGATTATAAAAGCAATACACGTGACAACAGAATATTTCTAAGCACCAGGAGCAGAAGATATTTAGCCAAATTCCTGTCCCCTACAACCCAAATATTCATAAATAGATAAAAGAAGAAACAAATGGTGAGCTGTTCACGGGCCGGAGTAGCCTCAACCATAAAAAGGAGGGAACCATTGATACACACGCACCCCACGGAAGAATCGAAAACTCATTAGGCCAAGTGAAAGGAGACAACAGGAGAGCACACACTGTAGGGTCCCATTTGTGTAAAAGACTCCAATATACAGACTGATTCATAGGGACAGAAAGCAGATCGGAGATTGCTTTTCAATAAGGGCATACAGAGGGCGGGAGGGATGGATTACAACACAGCCGAGGGAAGCAGTCATGGGTGATGGATGAGTTCATTATCTTGATTGTGAGGTGCTTTCATGGGTGTATCCAATTGTATCCTTTAAACATGTGTCCCTCGTTTACGTCCATTACATCTGAATAAAAGTATTAAAAAATTCCTACAGTCTGATGTATTTTGATAGGGTTTTCTTCTGCAAGGTCCGCAGCTGGCTCCTACCTCCAGACTTCCGTCAGGAGCAGTGGCCGCAGGCCCGCTGTTTTGCCCTCAGCAGAAGTGCAGTTGGCTCCAAAGGCAGCCTTCTCGATTGGCCCACGGCCTCTTGGTCGCGGACTGCTCAAACATGGTCCTGGCTCCCACCAGCCCTCAGGAAGCTTGGATTCCATGCCCCCCCAGTCATTCTTCTAAAGCCTTTGCTCTTTGTCTTTCATGAGGTGGTGGCCTCCAGGCACCTTGCTCCTTCATCTCACCGTCGTGGGGAGAGAAGCCCATGCGGAACGCCGGTTCCTCTCCTCAGAGGCCTTCTCACGCCTCGTCTCCTCACCCTCCTGCGGCCCCGGCTCTCTCCTACATGGCTTGGTGGTGCACGGTGGCCTCATGGAAGCCGCAGGAGCCGTGGTCATTGCCCCTTGCAGGCCTGTACTGATGGCCTACACCTCAGTGTGAGTCTCCTTGTCCCCCACTGTTCTCGGCTGTGAGGCCTGGCTGGCACTGGGAGACAGGAAAAGTCTCATTTTAATAACCTGTTCCACTTCACTTTGCTTCGCTAAGGTGCAAAGAAATTAATTTCTCCCCACTGTAATTTTAGAGGCATATTTATCCAAAGAGCGACAGATCCTCTCTGAGCATGGAGGCCCTAAATGGGCACTGGCAGGTGGCATGCGCCCCTGCCCTTGGAAGATGCACAGTGCACCTTCTGCAACATGGGCAGGCCCCTTTGGTTACTTTGTCTAAGAACGTCAGGCAGAGGCTACAAATATTAACATCATCAGCATCTCATTCCCGAGAAGGGAAGAGTATATGGCAAGCACCACGGGGACCCGTATATGACGGCAGTAGACCCGGAACTAATGCTGCAGCAGTGACGAAGGTGGCCCCTGCCCGAGTGGATCTCATGGTCTGGTGAGCTGGGTGGGTGGCAGGATGGCCACCTGGAGACAGGCGCGAGGCATGGACTGGGGGTCAAAGGGCTGCACGGCTGCCTTCAGGGACATCCTTGGGGAAGGAGTCCGGCTTGGGCAGTGTAAGGTTAGCCGCTGTCCACGGAAGCCAGGAATACCGTCACTGTGAAGATCCCTGTTCGGAGACCACCAGCATCAGAGGAATCAGACGCTCCGTCTCTGACTGACAGAGCACATCCAGGGCAGAAGGTGAGTGGAAACTTCCTCCCTCTGTCCCTACCCTCTGCACACAGGCCAGGGGAAGGCCTTGTTAGAGCTCAGAATCAGAGAGGATGATAGAGGAGAAAATTCAAAGGGAAAAGAAAGAAGGGGGTCGGCTAGGTTTCTCCCTCTTCACCCCAGTTCCTAGTCCCTGAGTGGGTGGGGAAAGGGGGGCCGAATCACGTAGGAGCGGAGTTTTAAATGGGGTTGAGCCAAATTTTAATAATAGGAAGTGCCTGAAAGTCTGCAAAATTGGACCCAGATCTCATGGAGAGTCAAGGGGACTTCTGCAGACCACAGCTGGTAATAAAAACGTGGAGGGTTTAACATGTGTCATAAACTAGGTGCCTTACATAACCTCATTCAATCCTCACAATAACCCCACAAGGTAAGTGCTATTATTAACAGTCTCCTTTTTGCCAAGGACGGAATTAAGACGCAGAGAAGTTAAGTAACTTGTCCAAGGTCATTCAGTGAGTCCATTGACCCCAACCCTCTCTGGCCTCCTGCCTATTCTGCAACTTCATGAAGTTTCCTGTCGCCCCCTGGGGGAGTCCAGGAGCTCTCCAAGGTGCTGGACAGAGGCCCAGAAGCGGCGGGGAGGGGCCGCTGGGGTCAGACGAGGGAGGATCACGGGGAGCATCGCAATTTTATTGCGCGCTAAGGAGAAACTACTGGCATCTAATGAATTGCTGCTGCTTCTGCTCTGCCATAGCCGGCACTCGCAGTGTGTCTCGGCTGAGCACGTGACAGCTCCGGCTTCCACGCTTGCCTCTCCCGCCGGGTTGGAAACGTGTGACAGTGGGGACCACCTCACCCATCCTTGTATCCTCTCCACTCCGTCCCAGTTACACAGCACAGGGATGGCGTATAGTAAACATTTAGCATGGACTTATTGAATGAAGTTAGAGGGGGAATGGCTTCTTAATTATCTTCGAAATTTTCATTTTCTCACAGCCCGTTTAATCTCAGAGAAACTCAGGTCGTCGTACAGTATCATGACAATAGTAATGATCCCATTAATAACTGCAATCGCTGTGTGCTGAGCATAACGGGCCAGGCTCTGGGCCATATACTTTCCACTGAAAAATGCACATATATATGTGTATATGTTTGTGTGTGTGTGTGTGTGTATAGATATATATATGGGAGGAAGAGAGAGAAAAAGAGAGAGAGAGAGAGAGAGAGGGAGAGGAGACCTATCCAGTGGGTTCACAAATCTCAGGGGTAGAAAATATGGTGTTTCTCAGGTGTGGCCACGAGGTGGCGGTGTGACACTGTTGTCACCTGTGTACTTCACCGTGGGGTGGTGAGCAACTTGGACCAATTCTGAGGGACTGTCGGGGTGTCTGGGGACCTCTTGATGATTAAGATGGCCAAGATGGGGGTCATGCACTGGCCTTGCAGTTGCGGTTAAGGACTTTCCAGTTTATGCCCATGAAAGTGCCTTTTTAAAGGATCTTCACTAAGCCAGGGTGCATTTTCTCCTTGTTGACGTCTGAAAATTATTCACTCCATTTTAATTCAGTTTAACAAAAAGTTATTGAGTCTCAACTCTTACCAACAGCCCCTCTGTCTTCACACCCTTTATTTTAGACTAGATTGGAATTGAGTGGGGGCAGGAAAGCCACTAGGACTAATTCTCACATTCAGGAAAGACATATTTAGACATTTAATATTATAGTCAAATAAGGCTGTACTTAGGGACGTTATATTCCTCCTGATGTCAAACTGTTCACTTGTTCCATGAAGAATATTTAAATTCTACCACTATTTTTGTACC
>PVJD01019871.1:0-10724 GCA_004026545.1 Mormoops blainvillei
AAGGAAGGAAGGAAGGAAGGAAGGAAGGAAGGAAGGAAGGAGACTCCACCAGCATGTATTTATAGAACTATTTTAAATAAAGACAAAACATTTCTCAAGCACTTCACTGGCTAAGAAAATGTTCACATACATCGCCTGTTTCATGTCATTTGTTTTACATAAGAACATCCGAAGAGTTTCGTTTATCCGGTTCCCCCACTCAGGAGTGGGGAGGGTGCCGATGGCCTTGAGCTAAGTGGACAGACGCCCCTGAGCTGGTGTGGTCCGACCCTTTGGCAAAGACCACTGGTCCATAAAAACTGCTCACAGTCCCACGTCTTCTCTTTGACTTGCCAGGCAGCGTCTTTGGGAGGTTCAAGAACTGTTCGTGACTTCTTAGGAACACAAAAGCCACCCCTGGCCCTGGCACTGCCAAGGAAGATAGGGAGGGCCCTGCTTTTCCATCCGTCTTGCTCTGCCAGCGAAGCCGAGCGCTCCCCGAGGGGGGGGGGGGCGGCAGCTGCGGCAGTAGCTGTGCGTCTCGGATCCCTCGGTGTGGACAAGCTGCCTCAATCTCCCTACCTGTAGAATGCAGCAGCACTGCACCTGTCTCAGGGTTACTGCGTGTTAAACGAGAGAATTCTCTCAATGAGCACAGCGAGAAGGGCCCGGGCGCAGCGACTGACACCCAAAGTGCCTAATAAGTATCTGTTGAGTGAGTAGACAAATGGATGAAGGGATGAATGAGTTCCTCTACCCTCCTGTAGAAATGCCCCAGGTCCCTGCCATGCTGTCCCTAAGGCCTGGGTCACGCTCCGAACTCCTGGGCAGCTGACTGGGGGGCATAGCATTGATTCGAGCTACTGGTGCCCGCGCTGCCCTCCGCACCCCCAGCCTGGAACAAACTCTGAGAGGCAGCCTCCCTGCTGCCTGGGCCTAATTTGAGCCAGTTTCCAATACAAACAAAGCCCCGCCTCCTCCACCCCTACTGTTCCCAGAGAGCTTTTCCGACTTTTAACCCCAACTGGAAATACACAGAATCCCTGAGGAGGCCTGTCTGATGAACTAGCCTCCTTGGGAGGCACCTGGCACGGGCAGATGCTTCCGGTCCCTGCGGCAGGCGCCAGACGGCTCGGGTGGAGGAGGAACTGGGTGCAACTATTCTTCTGTGGGGGTTGGTATGGCCCCTGCTTTAATGTGCTGGACCCGGCGGCCGGCTCTAGCGAGTGTAGGGAAGGGGAGAGTGTATCCTTTCACAGAGCTCTGTCTCTCTCTGCCGGGACTGCCACACGTGGCTCTTCTCCCCTGGAAAAGCCTGCCGTTCCTGGTAGCCCAGGGCGGGCCCTCCCCACCAGTGTGGCCGTAGGGGGCAAGGGACTCCCTCCCCCCTGAGCTGGACAGTCACAAACTGCCCCCTCCCTGCTCACGCCCCCCACCCTCACGTTGGACTCTGAGGAGGGCAGTCACCTGCTTGCTCTTAACCCCTGCCCAGACCATGTGTCCCTGCCACGCCCTCCTCTTCCTCCCCTCCCCCTTTTCCTTCATTGCGTCCCCTCCTATAACCAGACCAGGCTGCGGCCTCGAGCCGAGGTCTGGGCATCAAGAGTCTGATGTTGTAAATCTGGATTTGATGGGAACTGCTGGATCTGTGGAGGGGCGGCGGGGAGGGGCTCTGGAGTCACCTGGCCTGGAGCCTCACTTTCCAGCCACAGAAGCGACAGCTGGCTTGCGCAGAAAGGAACTGATTTCAAAGGGAACGCAGCAGCTCCCAACCTCCTCCTGGACCTGCCCTCGGAGAGCCGGAGGGAGCAGGGACCCAGCGGTGAGACCCGCCGCTCCCTACGGGGACCCGGGACAGCGGACGTCAGTGGGATCACTGCCGCCGGCACCCAGGGGTGCAGCTTCTGCTTCCTGTGCCTCCAGCTTCCTGGCAAACGATGGGGTGAGGCAGCTGGGGGACCCGCCCCAGGTCATGTGCCAAACTCTAGCTGCAAGGGGGGCGGGTAAAGGGGATAGCCGGCCTTCAGAAAGGGAGTGTCTCCAACACGGAAAGGGGGGCCCTACACTGGATCGCCAAACACTGACAAATGTCACTGAGATGTGTCCCACCCTTTCCCGTTCTGTTCCTCAGTCCTGACTTCTGCAAACAAGTTACCAAAAGGCCTTTCCCCTCCTGCTTGCAGAGTGGCCGGGTGACGGGCTTTGAGCTCCTCCTTCAGCGTCAGCGCCCATTCCCTGGCCCAGGCACTATGACATGGTTTCTAGTCTCCTCGCCAAAGTGTCCCTTGTGCCAGTTTTGAAAAGAAAGAAATGTCACCCCTCTCAGTTCATCCTGACAGACGGGCCAGGAAGGCTTAAGCTATCGTCTTTCCCCTCTGCTTTCCACATTCCTGACTCTGAACACGTGCCATGAGCTGTCGGCGACGTCTCTGTCAGCTTCTTTGCTTACTTCGTTCCACAGCCGCTGTTTTTGGAATATCCTGGGGCTGAGGCCAGGTTGCCAGGAGCCCCGGGCTTATGGGAGAGGAGAAACATTTCTGAGTCTGCAAACAACAGGCCCTTGAAGAAGACATGTGTCTTTAGAGGACGCTGTCACAAAGGTTGCCTGATGTCAAAGCGCTTACAGAGACTGAGGGTTCACGGGTCATCAGCGGAGGGGGAAGATGCTCCAGTTGCCCGTCCGGGATGGTCGCTGAGAAGGGCTCTGTGTGGCTGCCGGCCCCCTGCCGACAGCCGGTTCCCCGGCTTGTCCTCTTGTATCTGTCTGCCCACGTCCTGGAGCGCGGCCAGCCTCCGACACTGAATGGACGGATGCGCACGGCAGAGACGGCCTGTCTGGCTGTGTCCGCACGGATGACAGCTGCCGGCGGGAGGCAGTGGGCAGCCGCACTGTCTCAGAGGCGCCCTGGGCAGCAGCGAATCTTAAAGCCCGTGTCCTCAGACAGGCGGCCGCAGGGCGGCCCGCTGGGAGGCACCGGGGTGAGGAGCCCCTGTCTGAGCAGAAGTCCGGGTCAGGAAGCCAGTCGAAGCAGCAGCATGGCCAACAAAGGTGGGGCCGGGACAGGGAGACAGCAGTTCCGGCGACCACACCAAAGGTTTCCAGTGTGGGAGCCCATGGAAGGTCTCTGGGATCTGCCAGGACCCACAGGAGAGGTGCACACCGTTTAGGATTTTTTTTTTTTGAGGGGGGTTGTTTAAAACAAAAGAAGTGATTTCAAATGCTTCGATTTCCACCTGAGTACTTCCTGCCTGTTGACCCTCTGTATACAAGTACAAGTCTCCACTGTGAGGGCGCTGCCGGTAGTGGCACCAGGACACTGTCATGGCCCTGGGGCCCTGAACCAAAGTGTTATCGGGCTATCTCACCTAACCTTCTACTGCATCTGCCTTCGGAAAGGATGCGGGGCTGCTGGGGATCTGAGCTTGGTGCAGTAACACCAAAAACTGTGAACACAGGGAAAAGCATGTAGCGAGTTTAATGGGGGAAAGTCACACCCGGAGGCACAGCGCTTATGAGAGCATGGTGACAGAAGCGGAGCCCCGCTCTTGGTCTCAGACGCTGGCCAGTACAAACAAACCTAAGGGACCACCCGCGGGTCCTGAAATCCTGGCCACCTACCAGGAGAACGCTAACAGTCAGCCCCTGAGACGGGGCAATCTTTTTTTTTCTTCTTTTTGCCCCTGAAATGAATTGAACCTGGGGATTTGTCATTGGTCTGTGTGGCAGAGAGGGTAAGAAATGTCGCCAATGCACTCCCAACGCTTGCGCACGCAGACCTAAGGAGACCGAGTGATGGCTCCTTGTACTGTCTTCCTTCCATAGCAGCCGCTTATCTGAAAACGCGACCCTATGCAGGTGACCCTCTGGGGGAAACAGGGTCCAAGAACGTAGTTGTCTGTGATCAGGTGCTAACACAGGGTGGCACTTACAGACGCCTCAACCCAGCCTGCGCGTCAGACCGGGCCCCTCAACCTGCCCACTACTCACGATCCCGTTCATTAACTTCACTAGATCCCACCTGAGTCAATTATCTTGAAAAAATTTGCCAGGTAGAGAGATATATACTTTTACTAATGGCCCAGGTAGCCTTTTCACGAACAATTATTTCATTTCCAACGTGCTTTCTGAAATGTCGAAATACTATTAAACGATCCCACAAACATCCTTGCCTCATCCCGACTTTGGGCAGACGCCACTTGGCAGACACACGCATTTGAGAGGCTTCACAAACACCTGAACACACTCGGGCTGTTGATCCACTGTTGCAGACACTGGTGTTGGGCTACAGAGGCGGTGCTTCCTGGGAGCAGGAAGGAATCCAACCCGCACCGGGGGACTCACACAGGACCCGGGCTGCAGCCTCCACGCTGGCCCCAGCCTTTTTCCTGGAAGCCTAGTCTGTTCCTGTCCCAACAAGTCACCCATTGAAACTTCCGACTTGTCCACAATAAATCACGGAAGGTGCCGAGGTGGGGGACGTCTTCTTAAAGCCCCAACACCTCTTATGTTAAAGACTCTGCTTATCTGATGAGCCCACTGGGAAAGCTGAGCGTCACATAAATTGACTCCTAAGAGAGATTTGTTGCGTGTTAGCCAACTGGATGTTATTGCATATTTCAATGTAGTTAAAAATTAAAAATCATTTTTTCTTTCTGACAATGATTGCCTTCTCTCTGTGATTAGAAAACGGTACAAAGGGCAGCTGGATAGAGACACAGACAGAATAACGTGTAAAGTGAAAGGAGCTGATAAAATAAAGGAACCAGGTTATTCTAAATCTGCCTACAATGGGTCTCTGCCCACTCGAGATAGACTATAGGGAGGGTCTAAGCTGTGATGAAGAAAGAAGACACAGAGGGCCTAAGTCCCCCACTGACGGCCATGGACAGATCATCTAAATAGAAAGGCAATAAGGAAATATTGGCCTTAAATGGCACTTCAGACCAAGCTGACATAGTGGATATTTATAGAGCTTTTTATCCCAGAACACCGCAGTGCACATTCTTCTCCGGTGCACAGGGAACAGTCTCAAGGATAAACCATATGCTGGGACACAAAACTAGCCTCCACAAATTGAAGAAGTTTTAAATTATTATACACATATTCTCCGACCACAACGCTTTGAAATTGGAAACCAATTGCAAAAGGAAAGCAGGAAAATCCACAAATATGTGGCAATTAAACAACATGCTACTAAACAACTGAGTCAAAGAAGAAATGAAAAAGAACTGAAAAGATACGTAGAGACAAATGAGAATGACAAAACAACATATCAAAAGTTTGGGGATTCAGCAAAAGGAGTAAAAAGAGGGAAGTTTCTATCATTATAAGCCTATCTCAAAAAGAAAAGAAAGAAAATCCTCAAATAACCCAACATTTTGCCTAGAAGAACTAGAAAAGACAAACAAAGCCAGTAAAAGAAAGAAAATAAAAATCATAGCAGAATTAAACAAAATAGAGAACAAAAAGACAATAGAAAAAATTAATGCAACAAAGGGCTGCTGCTCTGAAACGTTAATAAAATTGACAAATCTCTGACTCGCTAAAGAAAAATTAAAAAGATCTGAATAAACAAAATCAGAAATGAAAGAGAAGTTACCACAGGCATCACAGAAATACAAAGGATCACACTAGAACATTATGAAAGACTATATGCCACCAAATTCAATAGCCTAGAAGAAATGGCTAAGTTCCTGGAAATACATAACTTTCCTAGACTGAATCACAAAGAGCTGGAAAATCTAAACAGACTGATCAACAGTGAGGAAATTGAAACAGTCATCGAAAACCTCCCCGAAGGTAAAAGTACAGGACCAGTTGGCTTTACTAGTGAATTCCACCAAATATTCAAGATTTTATACCTGTTCTTTTTAAACTCTTCCAAAAATTGAAGAAGAGGCAATGCTTCCTAGCACATATTATGAGGCTGACATAATCCTGATACCAAAACCTGGCAAAGACAACACACAAAAGGGAAATTACAAACCAATATCTATGATGAATGCAGATGCAAAAATCCTAAGCAAAATACTAGCAAATTGAATACAACGATGCATTAAAAAGATAATATGTCACGATCAAGTGGGGTTTATTCCAGGAGCACAAGGATGGTTCAAGATGTGCAAATCGATCAATGTGATACATCATTTTAACAAAATGAAGGATAAAAATCCTATGATCATATCAGTAGATGCAGAAAGAGCATTTGAGAAGCTAAAACATCCACTTACAATTAAAACACTCAATAAAATGGGTATAGAAGGACAGGACTTCAACATAGTAAAGGCCAGATGACAAATTCTCAACTGACATCAGACTCGATGGTGAAAAACTGCATGCTTTTCCTCTAAGATGAAGAAGACAAGAATGCCCACCCTCACCAATGTTAGTCAATAGAGTTCTAGAAGTCCTAGCTAGAGCAATCAGGCAAGAGAAAGAAATAAAAGACATCCAAATTAGGAATGAAGAAGCAAAACTGTCACTTTTTGCAGACGACATGATTTTTTTTTGTATTAAAAACTCTAAAGACACCACCAAAAAGCTATTAGAAACATTAAACAAATACAGTAAAGTTGCAGGACACAAAAAATCAATGAACACATTCCATTGCATTCCTATATACTAATAATGAAATTTCAGAAAAAGAAATGAAAAAAAAATTCCATTTGCAGTTGCAACAAAAAGAATAAAATACCTAGAAATAAGCTTAACAAGGGATGTGAAGGACATATGCACTGAATACTCGAAGATGTTACTGGAAAAAATTGAAGAGGACACAAATAAATGGAAAGATACTACGTATTCATGGATTTAAAAAATCAAAATAGTTAAAATGGCTATATTACCTATATGGTAATGTGATACGATACACAGATTTAATGCAATCCCCATCAAAATTCCAAGGGCAGTTTTCAAAGAGATAGAAAAAAAGTTACCAAATTTGTATGGAACAATAAAAGACCCCTAATAGCCAAAGTAATCCTGAAAAAACCCCCACAAAAACCCACCAAAGCTGGAGGTATCATACTCCCTAACTTCAACATATACTACAAAGCTACAATAATCAAAACATTATGGTATTGGCAGAAAAACAGACACACAGACTAATGAAACAGAACTAAGAGCCCATAAATAAACCCATATGTATATAAACAACTAATTTTTGATAAGCCAAAAACATACAATCGAGAAAAGTAAACCTCTTCAATGAGTGGTGTTGGGAAATTGGAAAGCCACATGCAAAAGAACGAAACTAGACTGCTGTTTGACACCATGTATAAAAATTAATTCAAAAGAGATCAAAGACCTAAATATAAGACCTGAAACAATAAAATACGTAGAAGAAAACATCGGTACTAAACTTACGGACCTTGGTCTCAGAGGGGATTTTTTGAGTTTGACTCCAAAGGCAGGGGAAATAAAAACAAAAATAAATAAATAGGACAATATCAAACTAAAAGACTTCTACACAGCAACAGAAACCATCAATAAAACAAAAAGGCAACCAACCAAACAGAAGATATTTGCAAACCATACCTCCAATAAGGGGTTAATTTCCAAAATATAAAAAAACTCATACAGCTCACAATAAAAACCCGAACAATCCAATTTAAAAAAATGAGCAGAGGACCAGAACACTTTTTTCAGGAAAGCATACAGAGACCAACAGATACATGAAAAGGTGCTCGACTTCAGTAACTACAAGGGAAATGCAAATTAAAACCACTGAGACGCCGCCTCGCAGTTAGAATGGCTGTTATCAACAAGACAAGAAATAACAAGTGTCGAAGATGTGGAAAACAGTATACACACTCCTCAAAAATTTTCTAAGAATAGAGCTACCACATGATCCAGCAATATCTCTCCTTGGTACTACCCCCAAAATTTGAAAAGCATTTATTCATGAAGACAGCATGCCCTGGTGTCCATTACAGCACTATTCGCAGTGGCCGAGACATGGACACAACCGGAGTGCCCTTCGCTAGATGACTGCGTAAAGAAGGCGCGGTGCATGTACACAATGGACCGCCACTCAGCCATGGGAAAAGATGAAACGCTGCCATTGGCGACACCGTGGATGGACCTGGAGAGTATCATGCTAAGCAAATAAGTCAGATGGAAAAGGACAACGAACATATGATTTCCCTCATATGTGGGACATAAAACAGATGAACAGCAACAAATGAACAAACAAACAAAACTCTCAACGACACAGGCCACGGTACAGTGGTTGCCAGAGGGAAGGGGGTCTGGGGAGAAGATAAAGAGGGTGAAGGGTCAAATATCTGTATGTGGCAGAAGGAGGTGAGACCTGGACGATGAGCACACGATGCAGTATGCAGGGGAAGTGCCGGCGTTTATGCCTGACACTCACACAATCTTATTAACCAACGTCACCCCGATGAATTTTTTTAAGTTACATAAAAAAGAAGGAAAATGAAGGAAAACAATCCTATTTACAATTGCTTAAAAAAGAATTCTTAAATTAAATATTTTTTTAACTAAGGAGGTGAAAGACCAGTACACCGACAACTCTAACACACGGATAAAAGAAATAGAAGATACAAATAAATAAAAAGTTATTTCATGCTCGTGAGCTGGGAGCATATTTTAGAAATATTTATCCTACCCAGAAATAGAACAATCTTCAAATCCGCATGCAGCCACAAGGCGCCGCAGAGCC
Organism: Mormoops blainvillei; assembly: GCA_004026545.1. Classification (NCBI taxonomy): domain Eukaryota; kingdom Metazoa; phylum Chordata; class Mammalia; order Chiroptera; family Mormoopidae; genus Mormoops; species Mormoops blainvillei. Next base: position 8,664 of record PVJD01019871.1, read on the forward strand.
AAAGCAGCCTTGGGAAGAACGGCGCTGAAGGCTTCGTGCTTCCTAATTTCAAAGCACACCACAAAGCTGTAGTATTTGCATGAAAACAGACACATCGATCATTAGGACAGAATAGAGAGCCCAGAAATAACCCCACACATATACCGTCAGTCAATTTATGACAAAGGAGCCAAACATAAACAATGCGGAAAGGACAGTCACTCCAATAAAATGTGCTGGGAGAGCGGAACAGCCACAGGCAGAAGGCCGACACCGTGCCCCTCTCCGACACCATGCTCAAAAGTAGCTCAAAATGGACCGAAGACGTGACCATGAGACCTGACCCCAAAGAACTCCTAGGAGAAACATGGGCAATAAGCTCCTTAATATTGGCCTTGGTGGCAAATTTTTGGATTTGACACCAAAAGCAAAGGCAAGAACAGCAAAAATAAACAAGTGGATCTACATCTAACCAAAAAGCTTCCGCACAGCAAAGGAAACCATCAGCAAAATCAAATGGCAACTTACCAAATGGGAAAAATATTTGCAAATTACACATCTGATAAGGGGTTAATGCCCTAAATACATAAAAACCTCAATTGCAAAGCCCAAACAATTCAATTTTAAAAATTGGTAGAGGATCTGAAAGGGCATTTTTCCAAAGAAGACATACGGACGGCCAACGGGTACATGAAAAGGTGCTCAGTGTCCTTAGTCATCGGGGAAATGCACATGGAGACCACAATGAGGTGTCACTTCACACCTGTTAGAATGGTCGTCAACAACAAGACAAGAGGTAACAACTGTTGGCGAGGATGTGGAGAAAAGGGGGCCCTTGTGCAGTGTTGATGGGAACGTAAATTGGTGCAGCCACTGTGGAAAGCAGTACGAAGTTTCCTCAAGAAAATAAATAAATAAACCGGTAACAGAACCATATGATCCAGCAATTCCACTTCTGGGTATGTACTAAAAAGCAAAAAAACCAAAAACACTAATTCAAAAAGATATCTGCACCCTCATGTTTACTGCATCATCATTTGCAGTAGTCATAATATGGGAACAATCAAAGAGCGCATAGGCGAGTAAATGGATAAAGAAAATGTGGTACAAGATATACAATGGAACATTACCCGGCCATAAAGCAGAACGGAATCTTGCCATTTGTGACAACATGGATGGGCCTGAGCGAAATAAGTCAGACAGAGAAAGACAAATACTGGATGATCTCATTTATATGTGGAATCTTAAAAAAACAAAAACAAAAACCCTCATAGATACGGAGAACAGACTGGTGGTTTCCGGAAGGTTGGGGATGGGAACAGACGAAATGGGGAAGGGGGTCAAAAGGTACAAAGTTCCAATTAATAAAATAAATTAGTTCTGGGGACAGAATATATAGCATAAAAGTTATTGTTAATAAGATTTTATTGTATATTTGAAAGTAGCTAAGAGTAGATTTTTAAAAAAATTTTTGGGTATATTTTATTGATTATGCTATTACAGTTGTCTCATTTTTTTTCTCCCCTTTCTCCCCTCCGCCCTGCACCCCATCCCATCATCCCCATGTCAACATTTTCCCGCCACCACTTTCCCCAGCCCCGCCCACCCCCAACTCCCACCCTCAGTCCTTCTCCCATTTGGCTTTGGTGATGGGTCCTTTACGCATGTTCCTTCATGACCCTTCCCCTCCTTTTCCCCTGTTATCCTCTTCCTCCTCCCCTGTGGTTACCATCAGTTTGTTTTTTCTTTCGATGTTGCTGGTTATATTTTGCTTGTTTATTTATTTTGTTGATTAGGTTCCATTTATAGGTGAGATCATAGCTAAGAGTAGATTTTAAAAGTTCTTATTACAAGAAAAAAGAAAAAACACATAACTAGGTACGGCGATGGATATTAACTGGATTTCTTATAGTGTCGTTACACAATAGATACAAACGGCGAATCATTATGTTGTCTACCTGACACTAACATGTTATAATAACTGTTGATAATGTAATGTTATATGTCAACTAAGTCTCAAAAGGAAAGAAGAGGAAAGGAAAAGACAAGAATAGACAAGACGAGAAGAGAGGAGAGAGAGGG
>PVJD01019872.1:0-10726 GCA_004026545.1 Mormoops blainvillei
TATTCTCATTTTATTTTTTAACTATTTTCCTCTTTTTTTTTAACTTTTTCTTCTTAAAACAAGCACTTTAACATCTGTTGCAATACTGGTTTTATAGTAACAAACTCCTTTAGCTTTTTCTTGTCTGGGAAGCTCTTTATTTCTGCTTCAGTTTTAAATGATAACCTTGTGGGTAAAGTAGCCTTGGTTGTAGGTCCTTGGTTTTCATTACCTTGAATATTTCATGTCAATCCTTTCTGGACTGAAGTGTTTCTGTTGAGAAATCAGATGACAGTCTAATTGGAGCTCCCTTGTGATAACTGCTTTTCTCTTGCATCTATTAAGATTCCCCTTGTCTTGAAGCTTTGACATTTTAATTATGATATCTCTTGGTGTGGGTCTCTTTGGGTCCATCTTGTTTGGGACTCTCTGTGTTTCCTAGACTTATGTGTCTTTTTCCTTCACCAGGTTTAAGGAAGTTGTCAGTCATTATTTCTTCAGATTCTCAATCCCTTGCCCACTCTCTTCTCCTTCTGGTATTCCCATGATGTGGATGTTGTTATGCTTCATGTTGTTCCAAAGGTTTCTTAAGTTCTCCTCATCTTTTTAAGCTCTTTTTTGTTTTTGCTGCTCTGCTTGTTTTGTTTTTTCTTTTTTCCCTACCATGTCTTCCAAATTGCTGATTTGATCCTCTGCTTCTTCTAACCTACTGTTTATTCCTTCTAGTGTGTTATTTATTTCAGATATTGCATTCTTTATTTCTGACTGGTCCTTTTTTTATGGTTTCTATTTTATTTTTCATGATGTCAAGTATCTTTATAATCATTACTTTAAGCTCTATATCTGATAAGTTTCTTGCCTCCATTTTATTCAGTTCTTCTTCTGAAGAATTCTCTTGTTCTTTCACTTTGGGTCTTTTTTTTTTTTTTTTTGTCTGTCTTCCCATTTTCACTGCTTCTGTCTATATGTTTCTATGTATTAGATAGATCTGCAAAGATTCTGGTGCAAACCTGTATCAGGTGCTGCTTGTGACTGGCCCTGGGCAAATTCGTTTGGAACTATCAGCAATCTACAGCTTGTGGCTCCTCTGCTGGGCCTAGGTGTGTGCAGAAAGAATCAGGCTGCACACCAAGGCTGGTTTTCACCAGAACCATGCCCAGGTGAGGATCAACTAAAATCTGAGAGCTCCCAGAGATCTGCTTTCACTCTTAGGCTTAATCACTGATACAGCCTCCAGCTGTATTCAGCATCCTGGCTTAAGCCCCACAGGGTGGAGCAAGATGGATTCCTGTGGGTGGGGCTATTGCTTCCCCTAAGCTGATGCTTCTTGAAGTGTAATGCTCTACCCAAGAAAGATGGCTTCTGCAGTACCAGGAATGACTCAGCACAGGGATCCTGGCAGCTGACCCTTCAGCTCTCTCCCCAGAGGCACCAATCCCAGACTCTCCTCATGTGGTTCTGGTCCACTCTGCTCTGCCTCTGCTGGAGCCCATAGTGAGTGGCTATAAATGAAATTTTTGTGCTTTGGCCCTTTAAGATCCTCTCTCTGTCTCTAGCCATCTCTCCCTGGTGGACAGAAACCCTGAAGCTTTTCTCAGCTAGATGTTATTTGGGTTCCTTTATCGGTTCTGGTGCTTTATGCTGGGGAGCCTAGCTTGGGGATTAGACCCCAGAGTTCTCAGGGGAGACCCTGCAGCTGCTGAAATATCCCGCTGGAATTTCAGTTGTTGCCTGTGGGGACCCAACCAGCCCTCTCATAACTCCACACTCCCTTCCAGTCTCATTGTGGTGAAGTGGTTTCTTCCGTATGTCTTTCGTTATAAAGCTTCTCTCCAGCTAGTGTTCAGTTGTTTATTCAGGATGATTTTTCTGTAATTTCATTGTAATTCCAGCTTTGCCTTCAGGGGAGGTTAGCGTAGCTTCCACTTATTCCTCTGCCACCTTGGGTCTCACTTGTCTATTTCTTGATTCCATATCTCTTCTACCTTCACACCCCTGCCCATGCCTCCAATTGACCCACGTTGTTATGTTTTAGCATTGTTACCTCTTAAAAATCTCTTGAGTGTATGGTCTGCCTTAGTTCAGGCCCTTACAGTTTCTCAAATTTCTAATGGTTTCTCTGGCTCTGTGGTTTATTATCTCTGGTACAAGAATATGTAATGTTAAGAGTTTTGTTTTGTTTTTTTTTCTAAAACACAAATCTATTTCTGTTTTTGTGTGTGTGTGTGTGTGTGTGTATGCATGTGTATCTCTTCCTCCCTGGATTTTGAGTTACTAATGTGCAAGGATAACCTCATAAGATGACAGACTAGGAAGCTCCAGGCCCTTGTTCTCCCGTGGAAATACCAAGTGAACAACAGCAAATGTACCAAACTAGCTTGTAGGAACTTAGAAACCAGTTAAGGACTTGGCAACTAAGTCAATGCCTAAAAAGAAAAAGCCTTCTCAAAACAACAGGACATTTAATGGCATTTTTGCTGTCTTTACCCTACCCCCCACCCCATTATCCCAGCACATCACAACTTAGTCAAGATGATGCCACCTAATTCCTTGCCCCTCCATTAGGACAAAAGAAAAGAGTGGAATTTGCTTGCAACATTCTGGATTGTCTGAGGGACTCGTTTTTCTCTGGTCTTACTCAGAGTACTGATAACAGCGGTGGCATTTTCTGGATATCATATTGGAGACCTCTGAAAGCAGGAGTGGGTTCCACACCTGTGAGAGTTTCAGGAAACTGCAGACCACGGGCACCTGGGTGCAAGAGATTAGAGTCAGAATAATACAATTGATCATCTAAGGTCTTGAGAATAAGCAGGGATGAGACTTTTAGTAAAATTAATAGATTTTAAAACTGCCATGTATACAGGAGAATTGGAGAGAACAAAAAAGCATAAGCACCGGTTCAAGAAAGACATATTCCCAGAGAGAGTCTGAAACGACCTCAAGCCTTCATGCTGGGCTGATCGGTGAGGAGCTTCCTCTGTGCGGAGCCAGTCCACAAGGGCCGGGTGAGGAGGCGGTGCCTTCAAATCCTCAATTTCCAACAAAATATCACAAAACAAACCAAAAAAAGGGTAAATATGGCCCATTCAAAGGAACAAAATAAATACCCAGAAACCCACCCTAAAGAAACACAGGCCTTGAACTTACTAAAAAGACTTTAAAACAATTTTCTAAAGTACACTTAATGATAAAAAGGAGAACACAGGCAGACAGCTAAACAAATACAGGAAAAATATATGAAAAAAGTAAGACTATCAACAAAGAGATAAAAAGAATAAAAAAGAACCAAACAGAAATTATGGAGCTGAATAAAACAACGATTGCACTAAAAATTTCACTAGACGGATTCAAAAATGGATTCAAACAGGCAGAGAAAAGATCAGAAAACTTGAAGGTAGGTCATTTGAATAATTGAATCTTATAAACAAAAATAAAAAAGAATAAAAAAAAGGAAGAGAGTCTACAGGACTTACAAGATACTATAAAGCAGATCAATATATGCATTATAGAAGTCCCAAAGTGAGAAGAGAGGGAGAAAGGGACAGGGAATTCATTTGTGAAAAAAATGGTAAAAATGCCCTAAAATTGGGGAAATATGTGGATATATGCATACAAGAATCTTAAACTATAAGTGGGATAAACCCAAAGGCACCCACCCTGAAACACATTATAATCAAATGGTAGAGTCAAAGACAAAGAGAGAATCCTGAAAGCAGCAAAAGAAGAGTGACATGCCATGTACAAGAGATCTTCAATAACGTTATCAGTGGATTTCTCAGCAGAAACCTTGCCAGCTGGAAGGCAATGGGATAATATATTTAAAGTACTAAAAAAAGATAAATAAAGTATTGAAAGTACTATATCCAGCATAACTGTTCTTCAAAAATGAAAGCAAAATTAAGACATTCCAGGTAAGCAAATGCTGAGACAGTTAACACTACAAGAAATGCTAAAGAAAATCCTTAAAGTTGAAACAAAAGGATGCTCAATAGTAACTTGAAATCATATGAATCCATAAGTCCCCTGATAAGGGTCAATATGTGGACAAATATAAAAACTTGAACCATTGTAATTTTGGTTTGTAACTCCACTATTGATTCTGTTATAGGATGTAAAAAACAAAAATATTTAAAAGTTTATAAATCTCTGTTAATAGGTCACAAAATATAAAAATGTAACCTGTGAAATTGCAAGTGTAAACTGGGGGTAGGGCAGAGATGTAAAAACAAGTAGAGGTTTTGTGCAGAATTGAAGTTAAGTTTTTATCAGTTTAAAATAGATTGTTATAACTTTAGGATATTTTATGTAATTCCCATGGTAACCACAATGAACATATCTATAAAATATACTCAATGGTCAGGGTCAGGGATGAAATGAGAAGGAAATCAAAATATGTCACTACAAGAAAAATCAACTAAACAAAATAGAAGACAGTAAGAAAGAAAATAAGAAACAAAAAGCTATAAGACTTACAAACAACAAATTAAAAAAATGGCACTTAAGTCTTTCCTTCTCAGTAACTGCTTTAAATGTAAATAGATTAAACTACTCATTCTAAAGATACAGACTCACATAATGGTTAAAAAAGACAACAGGATCCAACTATACGCTATCCACAAGAGGCTCACTTTAGATATAAGGATTTAAGGACACAAATAGGCTCAAAGTAAAAGGACAAAAAAAGATATTGCATCTAAATAGTTACCAAAAGAGAGCAGGAGTGGCTATACTAATATCAGCCAAAAAAAAAACCTTTAAGTCAGAAACTGTTACAAGAAACAAAGGACATTATATAATAATAAAGATGGCAATACACCAAGAAGATTTAATGATTAGACATCCACCAAACATCAGAGCTCCTAAAAATACAAAGCAAGTACTGACAGAACTGAAGGGAGAAAGAGAGAGCTCTACAATAATAGTAGGAGAAGTTAACACTTATAAGCAAGTTCTAGTCCAGTGCTGGCATGTAACAGGTACTCAAAAATTATTTATAGATGAGTGAATGAATGAATGATCAATCTGGTGTGTGATTCTTCTATGAATCACAGCCATGGCCGGTGGGCACCAATGTGGGAAAATAATCATAACAATAAAAATTACAAGATTTGCTAATATAGAAATGAAGATCGAATTAGGCAAGATGATTGTAGTCAATTATAGAACAGTTAAAATTAGTATTGGGGGACTTCTTGTAAGAAGTCTATACGTTTAAAGGCATTCAAAGGCATAAATGAAACATATTGTACCTAAAGATAGTATCAATGGCTTATATGCTTCTGGATGTAGCCATGCATTAATAGATAATGTTAATAATTTAAACATGAGATTAGCATGCTGAATATTGTTGTCATGGAAAGCACAATAATTACTGTTAGGTGTTAAAGGCTACCTAACTGAAGACTTAGTGGAACTGAAGCTCCCTGTGCTCCTGCCAGAAAACTTAACTGGGATTCACTTCCCTGAACAATTCTTGAACTTCCTGAAAGTGATAATGACTATAGGTAGAAATGCCCCTGATGTTGGCCTAGGCCAAGGGACTTTTTCAGTTTACCTGAGTCACCCCTGGAAACCTCAGTGTGCACAAATAAAACTTCTGCAGACTGGGGATTCCCCATAGGAGAAGCAGACAAGGTGAATATAACTAAAAGCATTTGTGCATTTTTCTGGCGCCTTAATTATTTCTTTTTTGGCAGATAATCTTGGGCCTGATTAGTGTTGTTGTAACAAAAAGAACAATGATCATTTTGCAGGAGCAAAGGTAGTAGCTACAAACGTGGCCAGACACAGGAAATTGTGGGAAAAGTCCTGAGAGCAACTAGGAGAGAGCGTGTGAGCCCACGAAGATGAGGGCATTCCCACTGTCACAAAACTTGGAGCACCAGACTGTAGCAGTATCTTTCCAGGAGAGAATGTCCAATTGAAACTAATATGACTGCAAAACACCCTTATGTCTTTATCTCATTTTTTGTCCTCTGGTAAACAGGAAGAGAAGATTCCCATTTTACTGATAAAGCAACTAAAGAAATGAAGGGGTGGACGTCACACAAATGATAGACTTTTGTCTCCAGAGACAGTAGGTTTTGTCCTTTGGGATAACTTTAAATTTCATTGTTCTTTTAAAATTGACATAATTAAATAGCTAAGATATTCTATGTGTATATGCTTTGGAATTCCAGTGTTTTGCCAAAATCAGTTCCTTCATCTATATAATGAATATTAGGTAAATTCTAAAAAAGAAAAAATATCAGACAACAGATTAAATATTTAAGTAATAGCACCTTTTTCACATTCACTAGAAGGGTAGATTTAACAAGAGTTAATTTATTTCTTCTCAGTAATAAGCCCAAATGGTGCCTCTGGAAATAGGCAGCCCAGTGGGCCTTTGTGTCCAGAAATAACATGTATGATGAGCCCAGGGAGTTTCTTCTTCAAATGAGCGAACTGACCCCTACAGTGGAAAGTGAGCTGCCCAAAGTCCCATAGTGACAGAGCCTGGATGGTGACACCCAGGTCTTAGTGCAACTTAGAAAAAAAACTGATTGTTTTACCTTTGGGAGAAAATGTAAGTCCTCTATCTCTAAAACTGAAGAGATTTTTAAAGGAAGGAAAGAATGGAGTGTGGTTTCATGTTCATAGCTAATTACTTCTGTTCCAGTCACCCAGAGCACACACCAAGCCTAAGGAAGGTGACACCACCCCAGAGAAACCAGCCTAAAAATGGCACCACACCTTCGATGATTAATGTGGAGATACATATTTGATTATGGACATGACAAGTCAGCAAGGCTAGACCCGCTGGGAGTAGGTGTGGGAGGAACTGTTATTAAATATTTACACAGTGCTGCCGTACAATAAGTATAATTGTGCCAAACACATAAAGTCCTGGCCTTAAGGAGTTTGCTGTCAGTTGTCAAGCTGGTTAGTCCTGAGGTATCTATGTTGCTTCATCAGGTAAACAACCAAAGCCAGACATCAAAGAACCATCATTTCAAGCTTTCTGAGGGATAAGACTTTATACCTGATTACTTAATGCAAAAGTTGCATAGACTTGTCACTATAGTCATGATTTTAGGAAATTCACTTGTCTTCTCTCTTGTGGAATCTCTTTCCATTCCTTCTACTTAACTCTTCCACATTGTTGCACAAAAGACAATTGTATTCTCTGCTATTGAGACATACACAGCAATACCAGCAAGAGTGGAGTGCATTATAACGTTTTGGTTTTGTAAATCTATATTAGCCCAAAAGAAATTGTCAAATTATTGAAGCAACTCATGATGCAGAAGCAAACAAATTAATCAGAAATACTTACTCAAAAACATGGTGCAACTTGATAAACACATGCAGAGCTAACAGCTTTATCTGGGATACAGCAAGTAGAGAAAAGGAAGTAGAAAAAAATAAGCTGCCTTTGCTGGAAAAAATCTTATTTAGCTCAGATCATGCTCAAATGATATTGTATTATATTTACCACTTACTTAAATCTTCAAAGGATTTAAAGTAGCTAATAATATAAGCAAAAAAGCCTGTGGAACAGAGATACTTTAAGGCAATAGTGAAATAACAAGGGTCCAGGTAACAAGGAATTTGGGGAGAGGAGGAAACTACTTTCCCTGGAAAACCACTAATAAGGAAGACTATTGTTTCTAAAGAAATCATTTAGCCCTGGCTGGTGTGGTTCAGTGGATTGAGTGCTGGCCTGCGAACCAAAGGTTACTTGGTTCAATTCCTGTTCAGCACAGGTCCAGGTCCCTGGTTGGGGATGTGTGAGAGGCAACTGATCAATGTTTCTTTCACACATTGATGTTTCTCTTTCTACCTCCTTTCCCCTCTCTCAAATAAATAAAATCCTTAAAAAAAAAAAAAGGAAAGAAACCATTTAGTTTTGTGTATGGTACTGATGATTAAGTCAGACCTCACAGTTAAGCTAGACAGGCACAACATTCATTCATTCATTTACTCATTCACACATCCATTCATTCATTCCTGGGATACACAGTTTCTACCTTCAAAAGGCTTGGAGCCTGGGCAGAGAGGATGATGATAACAACAGGTAAACACAGAATTAAATACCATGATAGCACAATGTGTAAAGACCTATGAAGCAGAAGGTGGGATGTAACTAAATTATCTGGGGAAGAAGTGTAAGGGACATTTTGACAGACAAGGGGACAGTTGAGCACAGTTGAAACAATCTATGATAGAGAAAAGTAAGGTGGGAAGATGAAGAATCCTGTATGAAGACCCCATCAATGAAGGAACAGCAGGGCCAGACGGCAGTCAGGGGTCGGGTATAGCCGGAGCACAAACAGAAGGGACAGGGGCAGGAACAAAGCCCGCCACCCAAGCGTGGGGCCAGGCTGGGAGGGCTCCTAGATCTTCAACACTATACTCAGAAAAGCTGGGGTGATTCTGAAAGCAAAGCTGCTTGAACATGAGACAGGGGCTATCAGATAGAAAATGCAGGTGCTACAGAATATCTCCATAGAAAATCTAGTAGTGAATGAGAGGACTGCTTTGATGATAAAATTCTAGACATCAGAGGGGTCCTGAAAAGAGTAGAGACTCTTAGGAGCAACTACTACTTTCATCCTACTATACAGGGAAAATCAAGAGTATACAGGACAACTAAGCTACTTATCTAGACCCACACATGATGGAAGATGAGGGAGTAGGGCACAGTTCTGGGGGCGGATAGCAAACACTGTAATCTGTGATTATTGGATAGTGTTTCAGGAAGACAAATAAATAGAAAATTTAGCTCTTCTATTCAAAGAACTAACAATTAAGGTACAAAAATGACAGTTAATATATATATATTATATATATGATAACATATATACAGTAAATTTATTAGTAAGAATAGTATAGATATATTTCTTTACATAATACAGGTGATATCCTCCTGAAAATTGTGCCACATTTTTGTAAAACAAATTATTTTAAATGCATTATGTAACAGAGTTTGTTAATTCATAGTACGGATAATTTATAAACTTTATAATGACCTTCTGATCATCTTTTTAATTTATAATTAACTTTAATTTTTATTTTTATTGTTTACCATTATCACTAATCCCCCTTAAACCCTCCTCCACCCCACAGTCACCACACTGTTGTTCATGTCCTTGAGTCCTATTTCCTTTCTGTTCTATCCCTCCACCCCCTAACCACCCCACCCCCAAGAACTGTCAGCCTGCTCTCTGTCAATCTGCCTCTATTTTGCTTGTTATTTTGGTTTGTTTATTAGATTCCACATATGAGTGAGATCATATGGTATTTGTATTTTCCTGACTGGCTTATTTCACTTAGCATAATGTTCTCCAGGTCCATCCATGCTGCCACAGAGGGGAAAATTTTTCTTCTTTTTCACAGCCAAGTAATATTCCATTGAGTAAATGTCCCATGGTTGCTTTATCCACTCATTTACTGATGGACACTTGGGCAGTTTCCATATTGTGGTGGTTGTAAATAATGCTGCAGTGAACATAGGGGTGCTTCTGTTCTTTCAGATTGTTTTGGGTCTCTTCAGATATATTCCTACAGATAGGATCACCGGGTCAAAAGGCAGATCAATTTTTAATTTTTTAAGGTAACTCCATACTGCTTTCACAGTGGCTGTACCAATCTGCATTCCCATCAACAATGCAAAAGAGTTAACCTTTCTCCACATCCTTGCCGGCACATGTTGTTTGAAATTTATGGCTGATAGTCATTCCGATTGGTTGAGGTCATATTTCATTGTGGTTTTAACTTGCATTTCTCTGATGACTAGTGACACTGAATATCTTTTCATATTGGTCTATTGGTCATCTGAATGTCCTCTTTGGAGAGGTGTCTATTCAGCTCATTTGCCCACTTTTTAATTAGATTTTTTGGATTTTGATGTTGAGTTTTATATGTATTTTGTAAATTAGAGGTATTAATCCCTTATCAGGTGTATAGGCAAATATGTTCTCCCATTCAGTGGGTTGTCTTTTTATTTTGTTGAGGGTTTTCTTTGCTGTGCAAAAACTTTATAGTTTGATGTAGTCCCATTTCTTTCTTTTGTTTCGCTTTCCTTAGGAAATATACATAAGATAAAATACAACTATGAGCAATGCCCAAAATTTACTGTCCATATCTTCTTCCAGGATATTTATAGATTCAAGTCTAACAATTCAGTTTTTGATCCATTTTGAATTCATTCTTGTGTGTGGTGTAAGAAGGTAGTCTAGTTTCATTTTTCTGCATGTATCTGTCCAATTTCCCAAAACCAATTATTGAATAAAATATCTTTACCCCATTGCATCTGCTTGTTTCCTCTGCTGAACATTAATTGAACATAATGGCGTGGGTTTATTTCGGGGCTCTCTGTTGTATTCCATTCATCAGTGTATCTGTTTTTATGCCAGTACCATGCTGTTTTGATTACTGGGGCCTTATAGTACAGTTTGATATTATGGAGCATGATTCCTCCAACTTTGTTCTTCTTTCTCAGGATCACTGTTGCTATGTGGGGCCTTTCGTGGTTCTATATAAAGTTTTGAAATATTTGTTCTGGTTCTGTGAAATACATCATTGGTGTCTTCATAGGAACTGCACTGAATCTATAGATTACGTTGGGTGCATGGACATTTTAATGTTAACTCTTCCTATGTGTGAGCATGTTATGTGCTCCCACGTGTTTTTACCTTCTTCAGCTTCTTTCTTCAGTGTCTTATAATTTTCCAAGTACTGGTCTTTTACATCCTTCATTAGA